>CBVK0102039444.1:1349-23056 GCA_900067695.1 Picea abies
GTTCACTCTTCTTATCAAATCTTCCACCTGTTCACCCTTTAATCAACCCATTGGCTGAAGTTAGGATTCCAGACCTCCTTTGTTCTCTACGTACTAGACCCAGTCTCTGAGTTAGAGTGACATCTCCTCGAGTCTTTGTCCATTTGATCACCCATAAAAACCATTGTGACATAAAACTGATGGGCGTCGGGCTCTGCTCCTGCTAGCAATCCAGGAGTGACTTCTGTCGCCAATAGCTGGTACAGTCAGATTTCTAAAAATCCAAATTTTACCCCTTCAAACTTGATTTGCGGATTTCTGGACTGGTGCTTCTGGTTTTCTGGTACTTCTGATACTCTGGTACTTTTGGTACTCTGGTTTTCTGGTACTTCTGGTACTCTGGTTTTCTGGTACTTCTGGTACTTTGTGAAAACTAGGGTTTCACTTTCTGGGAGATCTAGCCACTGAAAATGTGCGTTGAAGATGCCAAAATGTTCCTTGAGGTAGGGCGCACCTTTCTAGATGGATTTGGGGCTGAAAAAATTCTTCAATAAAAAGCCCTAATTTTCATGTACGACAACAATGACGTTTTTCTTTTTTCCTGTGAAAGATGCTCTCTTCAGCTTAGCTCTGATACCATGTTAAAGTTTCTGCTATTATTAGGTTACTTTCAATTTACTAGATAACAATAGCATAGACAGGATCACTAAGAGAAACACAATCACAAGAGTACACAAGCATTTATCCTGGGAAACCCCCAAGGGGAAGAAAACCCAACAAAACTTCCTTAATATAAATAGCCAATACAATGCCAAGATAAAGAACTAGACAACAGAGAATATCCAACACTGAGCAACATGCCTCACTCTCTTCCTTCTTCCGGCAACCGACAACTGTAACTTCCTTCAAAACTTGCACACTAGATGAGTGAGTTGAGTGTGTGTCCAAATGAGGTGTCGACCTCTCTTATTTATACAATTCTGGCACGTGTGGAGGTGTCTCTTCACTGGCAGGGCCGACTTCTTCTTCTGGGTGGTTATAACCACCTTTAATATATTCTGGGGCCTCTTTAATATATGTGGGGCCGGCTTCTTATTTAGCCTATTACAATTAGGGTTTGACCAATCCGCAAAAGGGGATTGATCTAATCAATAATAAATATATTTTATCTTTATCCACAAAAGGGGATACGAATATTCTTTCCAGTTACACAATATTTAACAGATTGAAGGTATGGTATCTTGTTTATGTGAGTCTTCATGTTTGCATATTTTCACATGTTTATTGTTGTAGGAAACCCTTGTAATTTGTTATGAAGGTCTTGTAATGAAACATGTTTCATTTGGATAATCTAATGTGAGGATATAATTCCTCTTATTTTTATTGTTGTCATGTTAAGCTTACATATAACAAACCTAGTTGCTGCCAGCATGATATGGCAGCACCTGCATATCTATATTTTAGAATGGCACCGCTAGCTTTCCAAGGTAATTTTTTGCAATAGTTTTCAGCAAGTTAAGGCTGATTTGCGGCATGCATAGAAGCCCTTATTGCCTTACATCTTTATGCATTTTCCCTCTTTGATCCATAGTTCCTTGACTCCATTTTGCCCAAGGTTTGATTAGGCACTTGGTCTTGGGGTTTTCTACCTTCATCTTTTGTTTTCACACCATTTACTTACCCATCCATACTATAACTATTTGTTTTGCTTAGGCTTACTCTTCAATAAATCACCTTGTGCCTCCACTCTATAGCCTTAGCAAGTCTATCCTTAGGGAACCCCCCCTTGAGTTGGAGAAGAGCCAACCAAAATTGAGAGGAAGAGCTATTGTGATGACAGTGGGTAGCCTTTCTGAATTGTACAAAACTAGCTCCTTCATGCTTGGGACTTTACATCATATGAGGTGCTAGATTTTGTTGTAACAACCTGCAACATGGTTAGAAGATGGAATAGATTCAACACACTTTTATGTACTTTTGCACATCAAATAAATCCAAAGTATTGTGATTCAATCTACATTGCTGAACTTGGAGGTGAGAACTCAAATAAAATTGAGGAGGTGGCTATGGGATAGAGAACCACTTTTGCAAAATGTTTCCTGCTTGCAAATAAGCCTTAATCGGAAAATTGGAATCAAATTGCTATGTTCTTTGAAAGAAGTGAGTCTTTTACTAATGTGCTTGTAGATAGGAAGAGGATGAGTTCCTTAAAATGGTGGATATCCTTTTATGTTTTTGAGTCACTCAAACTCCAACCCATTGCCACTTGAGTTCTTCCTAAGTTGCATGAATCAATTTTCTATGTTAATTGAAGGAAGTGAGTCTTTTGTTGATGTGCGAGCACTTGTAGATAGGAAGAAGATGAGTTCCATAAGATGGTGGCTGTTCTTTTATTGTTTTGAGTCACTTGAGCTCTAACCCATTGCCACTTGAGTTCTTCCTAGTTGCATCCTCTTCAACGACAAAAAAGAATTGAAGCACATATGGGTTCATTTGTTTAGTCAAGGGGAAAGACTGTCTCTTCCAAGGCCAAAGATCTTGTATATATGAACACAAACCTTTGGCTTATTTCCCACACAAATGATGAGTACAAAGAGGGTCTTAACAAGTTGTGAGATGTGAACCTCAATGATTCTGATTCAGATTTGCCCTTTGATTTGTATAATTATAAGTGGGACATTTGAAGGGGCACCCATTATGGGGAAGTGTTCAGTGGTTGGTTGTGATTGGTGTCTGGGTTTATGCCTTCTTCTGAGTTTGGTTCTTCTTAGTAGATTGACAGCAACCTAGAGGATGCAAATTTGGATGTAAAGGTTAGAGTATATGATGATAATGAGTGTTTCAACGCTATTTCCAGTGACATTCTGTGCTAAAATTTTGTAATTTTGTTGTTTGAGTATCGATATTTTGTACTCCACTCTCCGTATATTGAAGTTTGATATATATATATATATGTGTGTGTGTGTGTGTGTGCGTATTCTTTCTTCCCTTGAGAAATATAGTCCCTCATTCGTCCGCTTATTAAGCATTCCAAGTGAGGACGCTGCTCCCTTGCCAGCCTCTTGCTGAATAACTCCATCTTCCCTGGTTTTCTGGATGGAGAATGTAACTGCCGGCTGAAATACTGGTTAGAACCCTACGAGACTCAATGGGATTTGATCTCGAGACCTCCATGAAATTTCACACAAGAGCATTTACCAATCATGCTAACCCTTGGCGTTTATTGAAGTTTAATATATATGGACCTATGGTGTTTTTCATTATTGGCATTGTGGCATGTATGTGGGCGATTATTTAGACATTGCAATTTATGTAAGGAATCTTGATTCTTGAACAATGGACATTAATATATGTATTCCAATTTATATTGTTTCTCTCTCTCTCTCACGTGTGTATATTTGTGAACACTGAAGATATGGACATTGTTGATTTAGCGATTCCTAAGTATTGGTCAGACTCCAGACTCCAGAGTGCCTCTCCTGCTCCTGAATCGTACCTGTTATCCCTGATATCTAGGGATAACTAGGAGATCATGTCTCGAGGCCCACGTGGTCCTAGACATGGAGTACCGAGAGCAAGAGCCACCTGAGCATGGTCCTGGAGGACCCTTCTTTTCCTTCTCAGCCATTCTGTCCTGCCAGCAGTACCAGAAATTTGGATGTAAAGGTTAGAGTATATGATGATAATGAGTGTTTCAACGCTATTTCCAGTGACATTCTGTGCTAAAATTTTGTAATTTTGTTGTTTGAGTATCGATATTTTGTACACCACTCTCCATATATTGAAGTTTGATATATATGTGTGTGTGTGTGTGTGCGTATTCTTTCTTCCCTTGAGAAATATAGTCCCTCATTCGTCCACTTATTAAGCATTCCAAGTGAGGACGCTGCTCCCTTGCCATCCTCTTGCTGAATAACTCCATCTTCCCTGGTTTTCTGGATGGAGATGTAACTGCCGGCTGAAATACTGGTTAGAACCCTAAGAAACTCAATGGGATTTGATCTCGAGACCTCCATGAAATTTCACACCAGCATTTACAAATCATGCTAACCCTTGGGGTTTATTGAAGTTTAATATATATGGACCTATGGTGTTTTTCATTATTGGCATTGTGGCATGTATGTGGGTGATTATTTAGACATTGCAATTTATGTAAGGAATCTTGATTCTTGAACAATGATTATTTAGACATTGCAATTTATGTAAGGAATCTTGATTCTTGAACAATGGACATTAATATATGTATTCCAATTTATATTGTTTCTCTCTTTCTCTCTCTCTCTCTCTCTCTCTCTCACGTGTGTATATTTGTGAACACTGAAGATATGGACATTGTTGATTTAGCGATTCCTAAGTATTGGTCAGATTCCAGACTCCAGAGTGCCTCTCCTGCTCCTGAATCGTACCCATGCCCATGCTTCTAATGACTTCTGCATTGCGTTTTGGTGTAAGGTTTCTAGGCAACAAGAGTGTAATTTGGGTTTAGGTCTATATGAAAGTCAGCTTTTGGTGTCTTGATTTCTTGATATGGTTCTTTTGTGGTCCTGACAGTTGGAAACTCCAGGGAGGTTCTTTTAGAGTCCAGACCTCTGGTTGGCTATCCCTAGGGTTAGTCATTCCATGTATAGATGCACAATATTCGGGAACATACTGAAAAAAATCATGCAATTTTCTGATAATTAGATTTTGGTATACACTTAATATAAATGTGATAAATTTTTTATGTTCTCTTTATCAGTTGATTACAATTTGTATTGCAGAAAGTATTAACAATATGAATTATAATATTTTGTAAGCATTGATCACATCAATAAAGTGCTCTATATACAGGGAATTCTGGTTTTTGCTTCAGTCATGGCTACATTGGGATTGCAGATCTTGTTAGAGTGTATTCGACAGCTTGTATACAAGGTAAATATCTAGACCTTGTTCGTTTTCACAACTATTATTTTATTAGCGGTGGACAATAGGTTCTCCATTTGTTTCTCTAGTTCATTCTGCTATTTGAACTCTGCATGTTTAGTTTTACATTGACTGTGTTTGGTCACCTATGTACATAATATATTTCTTTTCTTGTTAAATTTTGATCAACTATGTACATGATGTCGTGAACTATTTCAACAAGCTCTCTCATGTTGTTCTTGTTTGCAACAATAAGCTTTTCTTGCCTATATTCTATGACCCCTGCCACACACCCACCTTACAGCGCGTAGGTGAGAGTGAGAGTGCTGGTGCCTTGCCAGCCCCAATCTACAATTACCTCATGAAGAGTTCCAATCAACAAACGGGTCATGAAGAGTGAACAAGTGGGGAGGTTAACTTCTCCTCTCCAACACTCAAGCTAGACCCAATTGACAAATACAATGATGCACCATAGTTTTATTCTTCCATAAATGAACCACCTCATGCTTGTCTATATTTGGGAGGTTTTTGTGGGCTTCCTTATTGGTTTCTTATGGAATTAAGGTTACTATCTATTTGAGTGAAGAGCCCCTAGTATGGATATACTTGAAGCAGGTGTAGTTGAAAATTCAAATAGTCCAATCCATTTCTGGTGGTGGGCTCAGGCTCACTCCTTTCACTCTTCTTTAGGAGTGCTCATGATTTATCTCTTGACCTTCATGGAACTTTCAATTTCGGTGAAGAACTTAGCCCCTTGCAACTGAACCGACATACCATCTATTCAAGTGAACTTTGAAGTCTCCTGAAATCAAGATATATCTCCATGTGCCATGCTTTTTCTTAACATTGAGGATAGGAGAGGCACAAGGAAAAATACTTGGTTTGTCTAAATCTTGGCTAATAGGTCTTATATCTACTTCTTTATGTTATCATTTTGTAGTATGTATATAAGATTAACTAATCTAGGCAGCTGCAAGGAGGTGGGTTCCTCAAAATCAACCCAAAAATGGTTGCAATCGATGCAAAAGGGTCAGGTGAGCCCTTGTAATGAAAAGGTTCTCTCTATTTAGCTTTTTTTTTTTGTGCTAATCATTAATCTGTCCTTTGTGTTTTGAGTTTGTTGTAAGGACGAGCCTCTCCATGTGTATTCTTGCTGCAGAGTTATTCTTTTCTGCTTGACGTATATCACTTTCCTCTTGTACAACCAAGGTGCACTTCTTGAGCTTGAAGCATTGGTTCTTGTCAAGGACATGTTTTTACATTAACTATAAGATTTTTTAGGGCCGAATATTCATGAAGGAGAAAGTGAAGAAGAGGGAGAAGGAGAAGCAGGAGATGAAATGTTTCTGTTTGGTGTTGTTGTAATTGGTGTTGATTTTTCTTTTGTCATCATTCTCCTCGTGGATTGAAAACTTGATTGGCTGGTGCCCTTGTGATCCTCTGCACAATGTTTTTCCTTTGCAAGCCATGCTAAATGAAATACCTCATTAATATTGTCCATGGTTTGAAACTTTAGTCTTGGTATAAGTATGGCAGAAGTCCTTGCAATTTGAGAATTAAGGTATTAGTGGAAATAATCTGTTACTGTTTGTGAAGAACACTGCCTAAACATAGACTATCTGATGCATTAATAATGTGCATAAGTGGAGTAAAATGTTGCCTTTAAGGCCCTGATCAATTCAGCCCATGTTTCAATAGGATTTAGGTTCTTTTCTCTTTCACTAGTGTGCATATTTGCTACTCTGACCAGTTTTAAATGGGCAAAAATGACCTTTTTAGCATCATGCATATTATTGTGGGAAAGCCATGCTTCCATATTCACCACACAATTATTTAACCTTTTTGGGTCATGATTTCCATCATAAGGGCAGACTTCACTTTTAATCTTATTGTAGAGAAAGGAGTATTGTGAATCCAGGCTTCTAGTACTGCATCATGCAGACAAAAAATCATCTTGTTTATTCAGGGGTTTGTGTGTCATCTTCCACTTGTATTCCACGGGCCATGATGAAAAGTGGAAATTTAAGGCTTTTTTTAACCTTAGAAAAAGGTATATGCCTGCCTCATCAGGTCTTACAGCTCATATTCCATTTTTACAATGGTTAAAAGATCACATGGGCAGGAAAATTGCCTTAGGATGACTGCAAAATACAAAGACTATAAAGGGAATGAATGAAAATCCACCCTTTAAAGTGACATCTTAAAAAGTAAAATCCCTTAAAACAGTTTGAATTTCATCCCTAATCGGTAGTTTTAACAACAACAAAGGGTTTGGTTTATAAAGAGGGAATTTTCAACAGCCGCAAAGGATGTTTTTTTGCAAAATAGAAAGATATGACATGTTTTCACAACATTGAAATTTGAATTGTTGATCTGAATTTTGAATTATGAATGTCAAATTGGAATAGTGATTCGGACATTTAATTTTTACATTTTAAGTTTCTATATTCTCTCACAGGAAAACTAAGTTTGCAAAGTCTGCATTTATGTATTCTCTGATTGCTGGCAGAAATGCTCTCTATTTTTCAATTGTAAGTGTTTGATACTGTAAATTGTAAGTGTCCCTCTATTTTTAGTCATTAGCCTTGTGGTTTATTTCTGCAGAGACTTGTTTTCTTGTATGGGCATTAGTAGAAACCGGTTTATTTCTGCAGAGACTTGTTTTCTTGTATGGGCATTAGTAGAAACCCTCCTATCTTGATCTAGACAACTTCTGCAAGTGTCCCTCTATTTACAAATGTTAGTCTTATGAATATAGATAAAAAGGAAGCACGGGCTTGCAACACCCAAACACTGAAAACCCATGCACCTTTCTCGAGACCTACTTGTATGCAGTCTCAGTTTTGTCTTTAATAGATCATTTTACATGCTCTTTTTTCTTTTTGTGCAGTTATAATCCCTCGACCTTTCCTAAAAGTTACCCTGTTATTGAGCTCATATTAGCCATGGATTTGCTTCTCTGTTCTCCCATGCTTCGTATCATACCATTGATCGCTCTATCATGTACCTTATGGTCAGAACTTTGTGTATTGTATTTTGAGAGACAAACTATTTTGCCAATTTGCATATAAGGAATTAACTTCCGTCAACTCTATTTCCAAATTTCTACAGGAGGATGGTTTATCTTTAGATGGTGACAAATGGCATTGGGTGGTTGGAATTATGGTTTCAGTTACTCTTGTGAAGTTGTTCCTTGTACTCTATTGTCGAAGTTTTACTAATGAGATTGTGAAGGCATTTGCTCAAGATCACTTCTTTGATGTGATCAGCAATTCAATTGGTCTAATCGCTGCTATCCTTGCAAGTACAATATACTGGTGGATAGATCCTGCTGGAGCAATTGTGGTAAGCAGTTCTTTGACCTTTTTCTTTACAGTTCATAGTTTGCAACTTTGCACATGTTATGCTTATCTTTTTGGTTGAGTGTGCACCATGGTTACTCGGCACTGGCCACTGAAGAGTAGTTTTTCTTCCATTATGTCATTTTGTCCTTTCTATAAGTGGTGTCCACTTGTTTAATAAGAAACTTGCTGTTGTTCATTTCATTATCACCATATAAATTTAGGTCCATTTAATGAAATGCCTGTCATTGAACAAGCTCTGCTATTGATTCATAAAAAATTTGCTTGTATTTTGGTCTTCCAAAAGGAGAATATGCCCCAGCCTGAGGCCCCACATAACAGAGCATTATGGTGTGCCCCTCACTAGTTGTACCCCATATACCGATTCATCTCTCCAAAGCACTGACTGCTTTTCAGATTTGTGATGATATACGAGGCTTTGATGATTCTGTGCGATTTTCTGAACTTATAACTATTCATCTTTGCATTTAGTGGCACCATAGCTGACATGTTTAGCACATGTCCTTGGTCATCAGTACTATTCACTGTTATAAACAATGGCTTTGCACATGTTATGCTTATCTTTTTGGTTGAGTGTGCACCATGGTTACCGGGCACTGGCCATTGAAGAGTAGTTTTTCTTCCATTATGTCATTCTGTCCTTTCTATAAGTGGTGTCCACTTGCTTAATAAAAAACTTGCAGTTGTTCATTTCATTATCATCATATAAATTTAGGTCCATTTAATGAAATGCCTATCATTGAGCAAGCTCTGCTATTGATTCATAAAAATTTTGCTTGTATTTTGGTCTTCCAAAAGGAGAATATGCCCCAGCCTGAGGCCCCACATTACAGAGCATTATGGTGTGCCCCTCACTAGTTGTACCCCATATACCGATTCATCTCTCCGAGGCACTGACTGCTTTTCAGATTTGTGATGATATATGAGGCTTTGATGATTCTGTGCGATTTTCTGAACTTATAACTATTCATCTTTGCATTTAGTGGCACCATAGCTGACATTTTTAGCACATGTCCTTGGTCATCAGTACTATTCACTGTTATAAACAATGGCTGGTGCAGACCTCCCAAGCCATAGAGGGCACCTAATAGGTGTGGAGCTAGGTTGGAGCCCTGAATCTATCCAGCTTAAAATTCGAAGGAAAAACATGTTGCAGGTCTATTAACTTTTAAGTAGGGAGAACTGATTACAAATGTGTAATAGAATATATCCACACCATTTCATTTCTTTTGCTTTTGTAATGAATCAGTCACAAGTTGTGGATTCACAAATCATAACTCTGTTTGTTTTACCTTTGAAAATTGAGACATTCTTGTTATAGGATTTTATACGGGTGCAGATACACAATAATAGACACATACATGTTTGGAGAAGCAGAAGAAGAAGAAGAAGAAGAGGAGGAGTCTTAATGTGGAATGAAATCCCAACATAGGGATATGCCACTATAGCAAGATAGCCTGTAACATCACATAGATAACACCCACAAGAAAACGTACCTGCAATACAATGCCAGATATATCAATGCTGTAGCAAGTACATGATTTGGAGCCTGAGGTAGGGTATACCCACAATACATATACCACTCTCATCTATATCATCTTACATTACAACATTTATCGCATCTGAAGAGGGTTATAGTAGTTTAACTACATAACCCTCATGTTGACATATGTTATGATTATTATCTAATTTGGTCACATGTCAACTAACATAATATAAAGTTCATAATACAAAATTACATTTAATATTAAGTTGGAGCTTGCTGTTTGCTCCTCCAACATAGGGATATGCCACTGTAACAAGATAGCTTGTAACATCACATAGATTACAACCACAAGCAAACAACGGCCCAGAAGGTAGGCTACCCACAATACAATGTCAGATACATTAATGCTGCAGCAAGTACATGATCTGGAGCCCGAGGTCAGCTATGCCCACAATACATATACCACTCTCATCTATATCCATCTTGCATTACAACATTTACACCACCCGAAGAGGGTTATAGTAGTTTAATTACATAACCCTTACATTATCATATGTTATGATTTTTATCTAATTTGGTCACATGTCAACTAACATTAATTTAAAGTTCATCATACAATATTACATTTAATAATAAGTTGGAGCTTGCTGTTTGCTTCTCCAACACTTGTTATTGAACATTATTTAATTTTTGTCTCCAAGGATTGCACAGAGTTTAGGGTAATAGATTAGAGGCATATGTCCTTGAAAAGATTTCATTGTTTCCTCTGTTTATCATAGTTGTGCAGATGCCATATATGTCCACTGTAGGATAGCACGCTTTCCAATCTATATGGTTCAGAGAGTTAAGAGGGTCCCCAAATGCAGGTGCAAATCTGATTAGTACAGGTGCAGGTGCAACCATGCATTTGAATACATTTGCCACCATACCGCATTATTTGATTTAGATGCTTAAGTGCTCGGTTTCATTTGTCTTGAAATTCTATGGCTCGGCTTTTCCTTTCTCAGATATGATAGTGATGACCATTATATAGTACCTGTATGCAGGTGTATTGAACACACAACTGGTAACCCTACATTTGGTATTGTTTCAAAGCTGACCATATTATTCAACCCCACCCATATGCTACACACATGTACAAACCTCCCTTCCTATACTTGTTGAACATTTTTCTTCTTGGTTATGCATTGTGCAATAGCAATGATGGTGTCCATGTTGTGCAATAGTGTTTGGTTACAACTTATTATTAATGTTCACACTTAAAATATGTATTAAGGCGGTTTACAGTCGTGTTTTTTCATTGGTCTCCAAAATCTTTTGAATGCTTTTATCCTTGATCCAATGTTACTTCTGCCAATGACTCTTTTGGTTTTCCTTCCCCTGTTAGTCTCTATCTGGACAGATATTGCACTTTTCACAGGGCCTGGCTTGTTTGGTAATGGTCATATAAAGTTAGAAGAAGGCAGTTGGAATTTTTTTTGTGTTGGTTCCATTATCTTTGAATGATATCTAATACCGGACTCCTGCTACCTGTAGTTCTTGTATGCAAGGAAACTAAGAGTCCTTGAATGGGTTATGGAATTTATACTCTTTTTATATTTGACATCATAAAGCTGATAGTGGACTTTCTCTGCAGCTGGCTCTCTACACAATCAGAACATGGTCAAGCACAGTTTTGGAAAACGTGAATTCATTGGTTGGGAAAACAGCTTCGCCTGATTATTTGCAGAAGTTGACATATCTCTGTTGGAATCATCACAAAGCAATTCGGCATATTGATACAGTGAGAGCTTACACATTTGGTTCTCATTATTTTGTTGAGGTAGACATTGTGCTACCCAGTGATATGCCTTTACAAAAGGCTCATGACATTGGTGAAGCACTTCAGGAAAAATTGGAATCTCTTCCCGACATAGAACGGGCTTTTGTGCATTTAGACTATGAATATAGTCACAGACCTGAGCATGGGAAAAGCTACTCCTAACTCTGTATGTAAGTGTCATATTTTATAATAGAAACTTCATAATCTGCTAACTCTGTATGTAAGTGTCATATTTTATAATAGAAACTTCATAATCTGCTTTTCAGGTCTTCTTTTAGTCTCCCATTGCTAACATTATCATCCTAGGATATGATAGTAAAGCAATATTACGGGACTTGTAGATCTCCCATCTTGACCTACAAGTTAGCAGATTTTGCTATGGGAAAATTGCATACAGAAATCAACAATGAATGTATGTTGAAACTTGGGTTCTGTAAAATGGCTTCGCTAAAAGTGAGTAATTTTCTTCTTGAAACATTTGTTGTCTTGACTTGTCATCCTTTTCTCTAGTAAAAGCTTAGCTGAATAATTTATTTCTTAAAGCTTGGGGTTCTATGGACAACCAACTTGAACTATGTTTCTTATTTTCTAAACTATGTGATGTTTGCATTTATGTTAAAGAAAATTTTGAGATGCAATTTATCAATGCAGGTAACAGTCCATCATAGTTTTTCCAGGTAAGTGTGCAGAGAAAATTGAAGGCTTTACATATTCTGCATTTGTGAAAGCAAATATATCTCTGATGTGTGGTGACTCTGACCCTCGTGAAGCAGGGCAGAGTCGCATTATTACCAACAATACCCTCACAGAGACATTGCAGGGCAAAGATGTTGTTGGCTACCAATTATTATCAGTGGTTGTCATAGGTGTTACAACTTTTCAAGAGTATGTTAAAGCAATAGCCCACACCGAAGAGAAAGCTAGCAACTGATGCATGCATTTGTGTGAACCTTAATCTGTGAAAAGCTCTTAGGGAGAAGCTAAAAGTACGACACATGGATTTTGAAGGGATATAGAGTAGATTGTCAGAGATGTAGGGCTGTAACACACTATAATGAAACCCAATCAACAATAATCATAATGATAAACCCAATAACACAAAGATATCTGCAGGTGCCTTTGTACCCAAAATATGCTATGAATAGCAATGGAAATTGTACACATTTTCAATTTAACTTGATACTTGGTTATTACAATTGAGGTTGAGATACCTTTTATATATAGGTGTTAAGGTAGATTAGACCTAGCCCTTTGCCATATATGCTGGACAATTAGGAGTGCCCACCAGCAACCGATGTGAACATGAGCCGATCACTAAGGGTTTATAAGTATAATTTATCAGGATCACAAGGTGCTCCTTGAAGGTTCACAAGTCACCAAGATGATTAACCACTACAACACTAGCATTTGCCCATACAAATAGATAAGATAACCATTGTGACCACAGGTTGGTCATTGACAAATAGTCACTCGTACATCTGACTGGTTTAATATTGTAGTACAATATTTTACACTTGTGAAAGTGTGGCAAAAAATGGCCAAATAAACATTATAGTAACATACATCCCTCAATGTTTCTTTAGAGATGAAATACAATCAAGAGCAATGATGGTGGTAACTTAACCATGAACAATGTGCACACAAGCTCTCAATAGAGAGTTATTTAGAACTTAGCCTCCAAGAAACCCAAAAAACCTTCACACAAATCTCTTCGAAATTGACTAAACTAACAACAATTTCCACAGATGAGCTTACACATGAGCAATGATAGCTAGGGAGTTTAATCTTGATATGTTGTCAAAGAACAATCTTTAAGAAACGACAAAGACAAAGACAAAGAAGAGCATGTGGAAGTTGAGAGTGATCCAAGGAAGATGTTTTGTGGGCAAGAGTGTCAAAGGTCAATAAGAGCGCTTCAGGCAAGCAAACCATGAAATTTGACTAAGTCAAGGAAACAAAGGCTCAACAAGTGCTCCGAAACATTACAACAAAAGTCAAGGAAACAAGTGCTCCAAACACGTGCCAAAATGAAGCAACAAAGAAACTGTCCATCACAAATTTGTCAAGAAGATGATACAACAATTGTCAAACAACCATCAGAAATAATCATATGTGATGAGCATTGTACCATTGTATCGTCAAGGAAAATAAACGATAAGAAGTCCTCAAACAGGGGTTCAAATATCTCCATGGTTGATCATCAATCCAACCACACTATTTTAGTAGTGGGCACTGATCCAAATTCTGCCATCTATGCTTCTTCATTGTATCTTTGTAAGAGGATTTACTATCATACCGACGAGCGTGGCAATAGAAATGTTGATCCCTAGATGGAGAGCAAGAGCCGTGCCTATCATGATGATTAGGATGTCGATATTGTTGAGATGTGGATGGTGAAGAATTCCATTGATGTGTAGTAGTAGAATAAGAGAGTGTAGGTTTCGGGTATTGCGAATCAATAATAGGTTAAAATAGATGGTACTTGCTTTGGGTCCTATGGATCAATAGTAAAAGAACTAGAGGGTGCAAGATCTTGTCAAGTATATTAGAAGCAATAAAACACTCATATGTCGCAGGTTTTGGATCTTGCAAATTAATAGCAGAGGAAGAATCACTATGACTTTCATATAGCAATGTAGCTTGAAATATCCAAGCCTTGCTCTCATTGGTGTTTCAAGGTCAATAGGAGTGACAATAGCTTGTATAGGTTTACCAAGTCCACCCCTTATGTAACTCGTCTACATAAGAAATTTGGAAACTGTGCTTTTAGATGTTTCTCAAAATCAGGGAAAACTGCTCATGAGTAGTGAATGGTGGATAAGAAGAAGCTGCATAAAAAATAGAGGTACCATGTATAAAACAAAAAACATCTTATTGCAATTTGTTAGGTATCACTATGACTTTCATATAGCAATGTAGCTTGAAATATCCAAGCCTTGCTCTCATTGGTGTCTCGAGGTTAATAGGAGTGACAATAGCTTGTATATGTTTACCAAGTCCACCACTTATGTAACTTGTCTACATAAGAAATTTGGAAACTATGCTTTTAGATGTTTCTCAAAATTAGGGAAAACTGCTCATGAGTAGTGAATGGTGGATGTGAAGACGCTGCATCAAAAATAGAGGTACCATGTATAAAATAAAAACATCTTAATGCAATTTGTTAGGTAAATCTTCCTTCTCTCAAATTCATCTATAAGCATTTGAAATACACGTTCCAAGGTTATTTTGATCATAGTAATACTAAATGTCAATCATTCAACTTTTTCATCATACTTTTTGCCATAATAAGAAATATAAATTTTGTAATTTGCTAGTGCAATCCTCCACATGCCCTTTAGTACTTTTTAATTCACTTCTGATAAAAGGATGTAATTAACGTGTTGCAAATGCTCGTCAATCATTCACATTATTAATTAATTTGAAGTGAAACAATCTTTTCATAAAGTTTAACATTAACATAGAGCAATAAATTAACCTCATGAAGCTTTTAGGTTCTTGTAGTGAAATAGTTTGCTTGTAAACCCTGATATTATTAGTCTCATTGAAACAACCTCATTAAGCTTGACATTATTACCTTATGATAAAGCAACCACATCACAAAGCTTGGCTTTAGTTTCCTGTAGGGAAGTAAATTCTTCATGAAGTTTTCTATTAGTATTTGACAATGAAGTAGCCTTTTCATGAAGCTCAGTGTTTGCATTATGCCATGAAATTGTCTTTTGACTATTTTCATTGTTAATATATGTACTATGCATATGTTAATATGCTATAGACTATTTGAGCTAGGCATATAGAGTGTGAGGGTCGTGTTGTAGCATTATAATAAAACCTACTCAATAATAATCATAACGATAAACCAAATAACACATATTTGTGCAGGTACCTTTGTAACCAAATATGCCATGAATAATAATTTAGTGTTCAACATAACTCAATACTTGGTTATTGCAAATGAGGATGAGGTACTTCTTGTATATGTGTATGTTATGATAGATTAGACCTAACCCCTAACCTTAGAGGTGGGGCCACTAGGGTCAACCATTAACAATCAATGTGACCATAGGTTGATCGGTGAGAGTTTAACATAACACATCGAGACCACAAGGTGTCTCCATAAAGGGTCATGAGTCACCAAGGAAAGATTAAAGTCCCCTTTGCCACAAATACAAACATTTAGCGAGCTCTTGTCCATAGGTGCTAAAAACTCAATTGCCCCCAACCTAAGCAGGGAAGATAGATGAAGACAATGATGGGAAAGACATAGGAAGACAATCATGGATTCCAAGAAGTCAGTAAGAAATGAGGCAAGCCCCCAACAAAGAAGGAAAACCAACCTCGTTAAAAATTAAAAATCAATTCATAATGCTAGATGTAAACAAAGAAGGAAAAACAAGACAACACGAGGAGAAACACACAAGCATGGTGAAATCACAAAAATCATCAACAATAAAACATAGACAATTTGCTCTTATAAAGGAAAGGAAAAGGATACTCAAGAACACATGCAAACAACATGCAAATGGAAGTAAATCCACAAAATGACATTAGCAACCTATATTGTGCCATACATCCCAACAAACTCTATCATGTAGGAATGTAAGTATAAAAAATAGAGCTCAAAGCAAACTAGAAGTCCTCAACACTCAAAACACCTACATGCTTACAAATTTAACATAGACATGAAATATTTGCTTGTTAAACAACTATTAATAAAAAGAAATTGAACCATATTACTCAAACAATTACTTGAAGAAGGGAAACCACATAAACTAATCTAGCCATAGAATGCATTAAACTCTTAGAATATGGAAATCTAGTTCATCTTTAAAGCCCAAGACAAATTGAAGGAGAAACCTCTAACCTTAGAGATACACCAATCCCCCTTGTAGATGAAATACAATCTTTCATTAATCTCTTACACTTTCAAATGCATAATCTCTCATCAAACATTTGAGGTAGGGGTCTAAATGTCCCATAAAATTGAATATTGTCAAGAAATTTAGAGTGATAGGTTAGGTGTCCTATTTTTCCAAGAAACATTTAATATCATAAACATTACAAGAAGTCACAACCTCTCTATGGAAATCATCAATTAGGGGGATTGGTTGCTTTCATAAGTCCCTCTATGGAAATAGTCGATTAGAGCAATTAGCCACTTTCATAAGTCCCAATGATTTAAATATTTTAGATTCCCATCACTCGGGGAAAGCTAAGGTCCCAACGAAGAGCACTACACCTAGTCCAATACATAATGCATGGAAACATATATTGTTGAGACACTATGTAGTGTCCCAATGATTGATGCCTTAAGGACAACGTGTCCATTGGATCCTCAATTCTCTTGAAACTCTTCATTTTGAAGCAACCTCATAACAACCCATTATGATTTGAACAAATATAACTGCAATGTGAAAATTTCCATAATAGCAAAATCTTGAAAAGAGAGTATCCAGTACAACTAGTATGGCTAGATATTTATCACCATAACCAAATGGTATAGGGGACTTTCAAAATTGCTTATCATATTTACCATTGGAACTTTGAAGAACTATACTACTTTTAAACAATAAAACATAGAGACATCTTCTTAACTTAAACATACTTTTAGTACAGAGTGGTAAACCAAACACTTTGTTGAATACATAATTCCATACACAATTTAAGCATTAGACCATGACTATAAAAATTCCAAACAATAGATGTCAATTTGTTCAATTGAAGATCTAGAGCAATTCTCATTCCTTGATATGGGCTTCTTGTGCTGAGTTGGGGTCTCTTCTTCGACAATGACTAGAGGTTGGTTGTTGTAGACATCATTGAGCAAGGTGTCTAGAGAGTTGAGAACTCTTCTCTTGAACTCTTTATCCATTTGTCATGAGTGGTATGTGTGGAAACTTTTGATTTCCAAGAATATGTGCTCTAGGGAATTCATTAACTTTTGTCTGAAATTGTCTTCTTGTTGCACTCGCAAATTATCCCACCCTCTGAGAAATCTTTCTAATTGATGGAGCACTACTAGAATCCTTTCATTTGAAGCTTTGTTGTCATTGTAGCAATGTGATCTAGAGTAAGGTGTATGGACTCCCCAATCTTGTTGGAGCATAAAATTGACAAACAATTCCTCTGAATGGAAGGGATTTTTGGGTTAGTTACTTTCTGTTACCGCAAAAGAACAAGGCTTTGAGCAAGGTCTTCCATTATAAGCTAAGAATTATAGCATGGATGGAAGTTGTGAAGATTGAGGACAAAATGAAAGGCATGAGGCACAAAGGCATAGATCATTGATATTGCATGAGCACATGAAAGCTCAGTTACATTTAATCCTTTTGCATGAAATGGAAGATTGCCAACAACTGTGTACCTTCATTCCACTTATAATTTTTCCTTCAATTTTTTCCATTTGTTAGGAGAATATATTAGTTGCATCATTGAATTAATGTGAGGATGACGGGTGAGGAGTTCATAAGTAATTTCATTCCAGGGGCTTCGTTGTTGATGAAGGAAAATCATTTGGAATTTAGGAATTTCCAAGGTTTCTTTTGAGTTCCTTGTCTCTAAAATGAAGTAGGGTGGGGGGGTTGTTATTTATGTAGAAAAATGCACCATCCTTTCTAAATACTACTTTGTTGTCCAACCAATTATCTCCCAAGTTGGTGGTTATTCTGACATGTACAAACTTACCACGTTCAACATTTTGAGTGGCACGCTTGTCTAATTTATTTGACTGGTAATTTCCCAAGTTGTGTTACAACTCTTCCCATTGAGATGGTTAACGATAAGTTTTGGGTCTCTGAAAATAATTCTTCTAAAACCCATTTTCAAATATTTAGCACTACCCAAGTATTATTAATTGTCTTCTTGCCTAATAATTGGTATAACCCCACTACAACAAACTTGTGATGGTTTATGAAAACACCTCTTGCTCTTGCATGACCTAGGTTACCTTTAGAGGCACTATCACAATTATATTGAATTCCATCATTGGGGGATACAAGGGTGGGGTGTCTCTAGGATTGTTTCCACTTACCTAAGAGAGACCTTACTTTTTTCCTTTAATGATAATATATAATATATAATATGAGCTTAAAATATGTAAAGAATGTTATACCCTGACCAAAAATAATATATAAAGACCCTATTGCCTATCATATGAATATACTTACCTAACCTTCTATTATCCAACCTAGTCACCTCACTCTATGTCATATTATACCCTAACTTGCCCTATGATAGAGATGCACCAAGGATGTCATTGCTACCCAACTCAATGAAGATATAGATGGTTTGTGTCAAATGCTTGTCTTTGAGTTGTGTACCATTATTCAAGTGCACTTATCCATCCAATTTGTAGTGTCCTACATAATGTTGTGGTCATTTCCACAACCTCAAGTTTACTTTTTCTATTAAATTATCAAGCTATTCTTTCAAGCAAGAAAATAATCACCATTCATTGACATGGCATACAAACACATGAATATTAATAAAAACATAAAAGTAAAAAAAAAATTGTAAACATATCACAATTCACTCTTCTTTACTTGAATTTCCTTTGGTGGGTCTTCCACTTAAATAATTATTCTGCATTTTGTTAATTCACGAGGGTGCAATTTAGTTACAACCTCATGACCTATGTGCTCCCTAAGATCTTGCAACAACCCTATGTGCAAGGTCCCGAGTCAATAACACATAAACTCAATAGCCACACTCTAGGGTCCACATGGTTGTCTAACAACATTTGTGTCTAAGGCATTGCCATAATTAATCCTTTAGAGAGGAAGGGTCTCACCTAAATCACTAAGTCGTCTTTTCTTTAATAACCATGCATTGTGATTAAAACAATATGTGCACATACATTATTCAAAATCATAATGAAACCATAGTAGAAGAATTGGTCATATAACCATTCATATGAATTGAGAATAATTACATGATGACATCAATAGAACAAAAACCCATCAACATGATTCTTCATCTTATTCCATAGAAACATTCATATGGATTGAGAATAATCAAGTGATAACATCAATAGAATAGAAAACCAATCAACATGTTTCTTCATATTATCCCAAATAGTAGCATCCATAGAAAATCTCATTGCCATGTCAAGCAAAAAATCGTCGGTACATATCATATCTTTCTCTAAATCCCTAGTAGATACAACAACAACAAATCCATAATTTCTCCCCCCAAATTCATAAGAAGCCCCTAAAAAATAACTTAAATTACACATTAATAGCCTCGAGGATGAACATAAGATGACAACATGTGATTACAAATGCACATTTGTTGTCTACTAATTATTGAAAAGTTGAACATCAAATCTGTTTTGGTTGGCCCATATTAGTCACGTGCGCATCATGAATATCTTCATTGAGTGTAGCATGTTGCTTGCACGGTTTCCATTTGTATGCATCCACTCTAGTGCAACATGCCTTGCATGCATTTGCCAAGAAGGTTTAAAAAATGACAACAACAAGCCTTGACCATACAAGTTGACTTTCCCCCTTGAGTCAACACAACAAGTGCACTAGTCTTAAAATAATGATGCTATCTCTAGCAGTTTCTCAACTACATCTTCTTTCAAGGCTGCGAATTTATTTGCTTCAATTTTTTTTCATTGCCTTAACCCACCTCACATCTAAAACATCTAACTTAGCCAAAAATTGGTTGGCCTTAACTTCATCTACACTATATTTTCTTGGCATCTCCTTCAACAATGTTGGCCACTCATCTTCTACAAAGTGATGACAATTACTCAAAATAATATACTTGTATTGCACTTTAGCCTATAGTTCTTGGACAACTTTGTCCAACTTAATATTTGCTTCCTTTAAAAGGTCAATTTGGGACTCTAGGGAAATAACCTCACTGATCCTATTGATGCACATGTCAATCTAGTAAACTCTAGGCTTCTACTTCAACTCGCACACAACAAGCCTTTAAGTGTTGAATGAGTTTTTTGTGTGTGCGTAAAACAACCTTGGAATTTTGTAACATACTACAAGCTTGATAGTTTTGTTTAGAAGCGATGGCTAATTGCTTCTTATCTTGTTGAACTTATGCAAATATAGCTGCAAAGTCTTGAATTAGGTGCTTAGATTTGGATCCTTCCTTTGAGTGCAAATTGTCCACTTCTATTGCTAAGGATTTCAATATGTTGACCACATGCTAAAAACATTATGAACTTTTTGCAAAGTATTCATAGGATACTCAGGTTCGGTGACCACTTGGAATTCAAGAAATTCTTCTTGGGCCTCAATCACAAATTCTTCGTGTCTTTGGCACATTTTTTTAGTTTTTGCATGTAAATAGTCTCTAGTTCTTGATTCATGACGCCCTACACACAATTTTTTTTTCTCAAAGCCCCAACTAAATCCATGGTTAGAAATATTTGCATGGATCCAATAATTTTATGCTCAATTGATACTAAGGCTCATGGATTAATATTGAATAAACACAACCTACTAGAAATTTTATATGGGAACACATGCAACTGATTGGTGTTCGTGCATGAATCACAATTTCTTGAGTCTATCTAGTGTAGTCATGTCTAAATGAGACCTAGAAGGAAACATAGACATTTCTTTTGTAATTGTCTTTTTCCCATCCTCATTCAAAAAATCATAAATGTCATACTGTGAACTTGAGGCTATCAAAGCCTTCCTAAAGCCAAGGACATCCAATTTCATGGTGGCGACAACAATTTTTTCATATACATATGTTGGGATCACACATTCTCCGATCAAAATTTCCTCCTTTGGAGTTGTAACATCCCTAGTTTTAATCCCCGAAAATTATAATGTAATTCTATAAATGCCATTTAGGTTGGTGAGTCAATATGTTTGGGGAAAAGAGCCCATATTGATTAATATGGCCAGGGGCCAAGATATGTAACTGTATATTGAACTGATAAATAAAATAATAATCGTTGATTGCACTATGAGAGGAATGATAATGATGGGGGGCTATGATTCCACAAGAGAGAGGAGTCCAAGGTGTATTTAATTCATGGGTATTAATCCAACCCACATTGTTGAATTTTTTTTATTGTTGTGTATAAACCTTCTATTTTGTTGTTGAGTGTTCCCAAATCCAATCATTAACTTGTGTAAGAGGGTGGGTATGAGGAGTCACATCCCAAAGTTATTGGGAG
>CBVK0102039496.1:0-10702 GCA_900067695.1 Picea abies
AAAGGCCTTCAAAGCCTCATTGTAATCATCTTCTTGTGAATGAGCATCGTCGTCATATCTCTTCTCAGACATAAAGCTGCCACCATTCTAGCGAGTCTTACACTTTGTATTTTTACAGGCTCTGTACATTTTTTCATTAATAGAAATCATGTTTTGTTGTATTTCTCTATTTGTGGCAATTTTAATGTGTATTTCATTGTAATATCTCTGCTTTCATTTTGTTTTGAAAATAATCTGGATCAGGATTGGAGTTCTGCCTTCTGTTCCTGACCCTGGACCTTTTGTTTTCCTTTCATATGTTGCGCATAGGATTTCCTCAATCTGCTCCACAGCTCGGAGATCCTCTACCTCTTCTTCATCGCTCACTAAGCCTTCTCTATCGGCTATGGCCCTCTTTTTGTTATTCATCTTATATTGGTAAGGTCTACCGCTGCACGTCGCTCCAAATTTTTTCATTATCTTCTTTGTCTGATCCTCATCCATCATTATTGGGTCCATGGACTCCTTATGCTTCCCTTTATCCATCTCCCTGTCCATATCTCAACCTCTTGTCAGTACTTCCCCCCTTCCTCCATGCACGCAGGGAAGTTTAGTTGTCTGATTCCATGGTCATCATGCCTTTTTCATACAATAAAATCTTGATAGAAGTATATAGTGATCTGATGTACCTACCTTTGGGTCCCTTCAAAAAATCCTTCTCTGCAGCAGTGTAAGACTTCGCAATATCAACTGCAAATTCAATGATAAACCCTGCAATAATACCGTCTAACCAAAAATCTACTGCACATGTAAACTTATTGTTGACTTGTTTCAACTACGCGATCTCCACAAGATGCCACTCTAACTATCTGATCTTATTCGCAGGATGGTTGTCCTTCAACCTCAATAACCACTCTTTCAACATATGCGAGAATTCACAGAAAAATACTTCATACAAGTTGCTAAACATATATTTGCCGAGATATTGGCGTGGTGTAAATTTAGGGTTTATGTTGTCCTTTTGCACAAACGCGAGTTCCTTTGTCATTAACCATCTTTCAATCTCCACCTTCATTGGATTCCATGGCCTAAACATTCCCTTCTACATTTTCATTCTCCGTGATTTTCTTCAACATATCCCTTCCAATCAAACCTGTGCAGTTCCAGTCAGCAACAAAACCATTTGTTGGACACTGTGGCTGGCCCAGGCTCTGATCTCAATAGGTTTCCAACAAATTCCTTGAACTATCATCCCTCCTAGTAAACCAGAAGGAAACGTTGCACACTAAGTGCACAACGCAGTCTCACCCGAGATAGATTTATGGGGGACTACAATACTCAGGTGTTTGGTCTCACCCGAGATAGATTTATGGGGGACTACAATACTCAGGTGTTTGCAGTCTAGGAAGGGATTGGGATTGTATTCTGATCCTTTTCCTCATGTATCAACGTTATTATTCATTTATCTAAACTAGTATTCATTCATCCATCCAACTATGCATGCATGTTGTGATTAGCTAAGTAACCATTGATTCTTTAACTTATACATAACATAACATTAAAACAACCATTCAAACACATTAACGCATTGAATTTACCGTGGTTCACCTTTCCTGGGGCTACGTCCACAAAGATCTGTCTCTTCTACTATTTTATTCATTCTTGTGCAAAATCTGTGTTGCACGCATTACATTCTTCAGAATTGCAATAAAAAAGGAGGGAAAATACCCTCTGTGAAGTGGACTAGACCACACCAAGCTCCACAACCTATGACCTAACCCTAAAAAACTAGCCTATTCAGATCAAGTATCTCTACTTTACTACTAACCACATTGCTAGCACTAAGAGTCACCCTTTGACTGCTAGAGGATAAGCCCAGTACCCATTTGATTTAAATGATTAAAACAGGTAATACTTGGTGGATCAATAAGAAAAGAGTAAAAGGGAGGGCATCACATTGCTTGCAAATACATTCTATTGGGCATGGAGTCATAACATTCTTCAGATCACGGGTAATCGGGTTGCCTACCAGACAAAAGGCTTATGCAAAGATGTGTAGAAGAATAGAAGGTAAACAAAAAGAAGAATATCCACATAACAAAGATCATTTTTGTAATATAGATTAAAGAGTGCTTGAACAATAATCTATGATTAACAAGCAATTACTACAAATCCTTTGTAGCTCATGAATTCATTAACCAAAGGCAGCTTTTGATCTTCAAAATCTATAAATATTACTCAAGCAAGATAATAAGAAAGAATGGAAACAAGATAAAAACAGTCTGGTATCACAACTTTTGTGAATCTCTAATGGCAGAAATGCTAATTACAATAGGCCCTCAGGCTTACAATTGAGCAACTAAATTTCTCCTCTAGCTCTCTCCTCTCTTGGATCATGAATCCAACCTCTTTCTCATCAAAAACCCTTTTATTTATAGTGAATAATCTCTATCTACCCTAAGGAGGTCGAAACTGAGTTACATAGGATCCTCCTCCATTTAGGAGTCTTGTTACAAAAAATTCCAACAAAAGCCTAACAAATTCCTATTTTTTTGGGGATTTTGTCTATGATGACAAATGCCTTTTGAAACAGGTCATCCTGATTGATCTGGAGACGGAACACATGTCTCTCATGTCCAACAAACTCCTAGGATACCATTCGAACCTTCCTTGAAAGGTGGCAACCTCCCAGACATGAGAATATCCAAACAGTAACCGCTACAGGAAATTCCATAGCGTCGCTGTAAAACAATTATGCACATTATGTAGTGCCCTTTGTGTGTCTAGCTAGGTGATTCTGTAGTGCCCTTTGTCTGTCTGGCTAGGTGATTCTGTAGCGCATTTTCTGTGTCTAATATATTTCTAACAATAACACGTTTTTCAAAACTGAGAGAGGTTTTTGTTATTTGTTATGTGATGAACAAAAACCTCCTCCAGTTTTCAAAAATACCTTCTCATTTGTAGTTAATCCAAGTTTTAAATTAGTCACTCAAAAATTGCAGAAGTGCGGCGTGCTCTTAGCAGAAACGCAGTGTGGTCTTTGAGAGGGTGTTTGGAGGTCTTCCCAGAGGATTTTTGGGTTGCAAGAGATAAGGTTGGAAAGCTTATGATGTCTTCTACACAATGGAATCATCAAGTACTGCAAACGCCTTCTCAAACCCCTGAAAAAATGACTTGAAGTCAAGTTGTCCAAAATTATAGGAACCCTCCTATAGCAATTGTATTTTTGAAAATTATCTCAAATTATAATACAATCTTATGTGTTAACAAAATGGTTAAGGTTGCACAAGAAACAATGAATTGGCTTACCTCTACGGTCAAGTAGTTTAGCCTGCTTCTTGGCCTTGACTTTGCCTATGGCTTGGGCATCCTCCTTTATGAGTGACTCCACCCTTGTTGAGTTCAACGATTTGGTTCTATTCATGAGCTCTTTGTTGCATGGTTTATTCCATGCACTAGCTTGCTTCATCGTTGGACAATACCTTGGAAAGTGGTGTCCTGAACACACCTCACCAATGATAGAGTTGACATCTTCAAATGGATTTGAATGTTACATGTTGATAGAGACATTGGACATGGCTTCCCTCTCCTTGGGAAAGTCTAACTCTGAGACTTTGCCATCTTCATCCATTGAGAGAGTCTTATGCCTTTCATCTCATGAATCCCACCATGCAGTAATTGCCCTGATCTTCTCTAAGATTTTGTCTACTGCTTCCATGCTTATATACCATTCTTCATCAAGGTTCAACTTCGTTATATCATTGTTCATCACCTCCATCAGGTGTTCATCACTTTTTTTGCACATGTGTTCCTTCTACGATTGTTGTTGCAACTCTGTGTTCATGCACCCTTCTGTTGCCATAGAATTTCTTTTGTAGCTGATATGATTTAGGAGTGGAACGAACTGATTAACAGACTGAATACAATAAACACAAATATAGGAAGAATACTACAAATATCCAATGAACAATATCTTCTATTAAATAATGAAATAGGTTGAAACTGTAAAACTGCAGAACTGAAACTTACTCGAATGGTGGTAGCTATCTCTAAGAAGAGATGTGGCTTCTACATGCATCCGTCTGAGCAGAATGGAATAAAATTAGGCTCCAGAGGCCATTTTCATATTAATCATGAATGCCAAAACCCTAGACATCCAAAAACCTAACCCTAGAAGGTAAAATGCCAAATCCCTATGGGTATGTTGGTTTAATTTGGTACCTCAACTTCCTAGGGTCGTAACTTTTGCATACGACCTATTTGGAGATGGAACACATGTCCCTCATATCAAACTATCTCCTAGGAGACCATTCAAACCTTCCTTCACAACTGACAACCTTCCCATAGCTAGAATTTTTCAAACTGTTAGAGTTCGCAGCGCTTGTGACAACATGCGTTGTGAACTTTCCTATAGGTGATGTTTTTAGCATTTCTCCAAAAATACGAACTGGGTCACGCTGAATTTTTTTCAACTATTCCAAACACCATGTTTACCTCCACACCAAATTTCAGAGGAACCCATATGGGAATTCAAAAGTTAGGAGGAAAAACGTCCTCTGTTGTGTGCTAATTTCTTAAAAATTGTCAAAAATACCAGTTCACAACGCCGACACTATGAACTTTCTTGTAGCAGCCTATTTTATTTTTATAGCTTCAACACCTAAAAAATTATTTCGAGAGTCCAAACATGCTGCAAAACTCCATTATCTTGATATATAATCATTTATGACTGAATTTGAAATGATGCAAAAGATGAATGTTTCAACAGTCCTAAAGCAGTGTGTCTGCAACACAGTTCACAATGCCAATATGAAAACCAACCAAAACCCATTTCTATTTGAAAGGATGCAAAAGATGAAAGTTTTAGCAGTCCTAGAACATAGTGTTTGCAACACAGTTCACAATGCCAATATGAAAACCAACCAAAACCCATTTCTCAACCCTCAAACATTATGGACACTCTCATGGAGTACTAGGTGGATCTAGGCTTGATGCTGACATCTTTGAATTAGCACATAGATGTATGCAAGTTGTCCAACTCCAACTCTCTCCTTCAGTCAGTTCGCAATGCTTATCACTAGTTCGCAATGCTTGATTCAAACAAGATTTACATGCTTCGAGGAGACTGTTAGGATGTCCAAAGACCTAATCCCTAAAAAATGTTAAAAATAGGCTCTGAAAACAATGAAATCCCTTAGCATGACAAAAAGGTAATGATGGCAATGAATGAATGGAGCACTTGAGTACGCTACGAACTCTCCTAGTGAGTTTGCAGCACAAACAACTGTCTTTAACTTGACATTTAAACAAATGGATGATGACAAAGAGAACCTTTTATACAACTGAGAGGTGGCATGCCATGATAATGATGTAAGGATCAAAGGTGTGACTCAAAAACAAAATCAAAGTGGTTCTTCTTTACCCCTACAATTCTATGTGCTAACACACATAACAATGAACTAGTCCACAATTAACCAACTGAACAACCCCCACCTAGACCTCCTAGGCCTTATTTATACTATTCCACTGGCTTATAGCCATTACATGCATGTCCAAAACCCTAACCCTGACGTGGCTAGGTTTGTCTACATGTGTGCCACACTGCTTTTCCTCCTCATGCATGCTGTTTTTCCTTCTTTTTTCTGCATGTTGCTTTTCTACCACCTATGGTGTGCTACAAAAATAGACATTTCTCTCCAAAAATAGGTGTGCGCCCAAAATAGAGTTTTTTCTCCCAAAATAGGCATGCGCCAACAAATAGCTAGTCAAACGTCATGGCAGATCCTTTTCACTACCTTCAAGAGATAGTCTGCACACTCGTTCTTCTTCGATTATGGATTCCATGGACAACTCTGAGTTGTGGGCTCCCCAGGCACCCCCTTTTGATGGATAATTTGAATTCATAATTTTATGGTCAGGTCTTGTATAAGGATGCTATAGCTCAGACAATTATATTTATTTGTTTTGTTTGTCTAGGTAATAGGTTATACATACTATAAGTATTTATGTTGCTCCAATCCTATTCAGGTGTTATGTCTATATCTAAAACTTGCTTCGATTTCCCTTCATGGTCGGGCCCTTTGTTCTACTTATTTTTTCTTGGTTCATTAGCCTGTTTATCTTTTTGGACATGGTTTGTTGGCAGGCATGTAAGTACATACTATCAATATTTGAATATAAAGTCTGTTTTTTTTTTCATAGAAAAAAATCTTCTTATATTCATAGAATGTACATGTTCTATACTTCCAAATTTCCTTAGAAGGCTTCCTTCCTGATTATTTCAAAAAAGATCATGTGACTACATCTGTCTTACTGTTCTATATGCTTACAAAACATTATGTACTTTCTTTGATATCCCCGCATCATTTTCAAGTCGTATACATAAAAGAGTTACAGTCTGAATTCCATTGTTTCTGTTTCGGTGCCTTCAAAGTACTCATAGTACCTGAAGGCCCCTCTTTGCAGTTGTAGAGCTTCTTTCAAGAGTTCATCTGCTTTTATTTTAAGTTCTCTCAATATATGTTGAAAATACATCAAATCAAAGGATTGAAAATAAAGTCTTATGCCTCTCAAAATATTGGCCAAATTCATGTTTTGAATGGAAAATTTTCCTTTGGCCCAATTAATCACCAACTTTGAATCTCCCATGACCTGAACCTTTCTGATATCCTTTTGCTTTGTTGTATCTAGAAGGGTCCATAAAGCAAAGAGTTCTGCTTTATTATTGGACCCTCCTCCTAGAGCATACCTGATGTTAATATAATGGTTTTGATTTAAGAATAAAACAACTCCCACTCCAATGGAAAGTGGATTTCCTTGGATGGCATCATCAGAATAACCTCACGGAACTGAGTAATCCAGAACATGGAAAGAGGGTGCCCTTTGTTTTGGATTTTTCTGTTCCTCTTTGGACTCCACTGCCTATGTCAGGGTCAGGGCTGTAATCACTTCTGACGACATCCATTTATCTTTAAAAATTGTCGAGTTGCATTCCCACCATAAATTTGCAACCGAGATGCATGGTAGCCCTGCATACAACTTTAGCAATCTGTCCTGAATCCACAACTTATAACATTCCTCAAGGAACATATTATTCTAGTCTGCACCTACTTTGAACTTTTCTTTTATCGTTGTGGAAACCTGACCTGCATAAGGGCATGATACAAAAAGGTGAGATGCATATTCAAAGTTTAATTTGCAAAGTACACAGTGGTTTGGACCATGCCAGTTCCTTTTTTCAAGATTATCCTAGGTCAACAGTTAATTTGAATATAAATTCTTACTTACAAAAACAACAAGTATTAATTATTAATGGTTAACTTTTCATCAACTTGAATAATTTATTTGGCATGCATTTCATTAGGCGACGTTGATGGCGATGAACAAGTGTGATCGAAACGAATGAAATGACATGGAATTATTTTTCTAATGGAACTTAACCATTATAGAAATTCAGTATTAGTTACTTTCTCAACAAGGGCTTGGTTGGCTATATTGAAAATGACGGTTGTTGTGTGATGGAGAGAGGCGGTGATGGTTAGGGTTCTGGCCTAGCCGTGGACACAATCCAAATCCCAGTGTGTCCAATCATCCTAGCCTCGCATGGTCGGCCTTTCCCCCTTTGGTTTTATCTCCAACATCCTTTCCTGTGTGGCAACAATGATGGCTTCCTTTCCTCTAAACAAATAGTCCTCCTTTGACGACTCAGTATTTCAAATGGCAATGGTTTTTGTTTCAACTCTACCTTCCTCACCTTCTCACGTTGGGAATACCATGGGAGTTAGCATGGACAATGTATGTAGATCCTTCCCTCTTCCCTCTAATGTTAATCCAAGTAAGGGTTATTTTAGTGATATTGTGAATAGTGTCTCTCTTTCTCCTCGTCTTTTGGTTCCAAAAGCTCCAACCACCATTATTCCCATAGTGAAAGATGTTGTAGTCCAGGTGGCTTTTTACAATACCAATGGTCTTGTATGTTGATTCAACCGTCTCTAGCCTCATTTAGTTAATTTGTACAAATAGATTTTGAACTCCTGGAAACTCAATTTAAAAGAGGATGCTTGCATTTATCCATGTGTAAAGGGGTTCTTCATTGTTGAGTTTCATCTTGTAGAGATAGGGATTTGATTTTAAACTCTGGACATTGGTTCTGGGGAAATTTGGGATTATGTATGAAACCATGGACCCCATCCTTCGGCTCAATGACAAATACCCTTTCCCCAGCTCTTGTGTGGGTTAGACTTCCAAATATGCCTTTGCTTTTTTGGAGTTTAGACTCTCTTCAAGCGTTTGGAAGATATCATTAGAGAAGCTCTGAAAAAAGATTGAAGCACCACTATGTATGCTTGAATATGAGTAGAGATGGATTTCAGCAAAGGGTTTCCAATTGAAATAATCTTGATAGGTGAAAACTACTCCTAAACTCAAAATCTTGAACATGTTTCTTTTCAATGTAGAGATATCTTTAAAATAGGGCATTTAGCATCAAATTGTCCAAAAAGGCTAAGGAAAGTTAGGAAGCAGCATCGAAACCCAACCTAGTGGGTTGGAGCCAAGGAAGAACATCAATTGATTAGCAAGGAAGATCCTTCTAAATTGGACCCTCCCATAGAAAAAACAAAAGTGGATCCAAAGGAAATTAGAGACACGCCAATGGAGAGAAAATTAGGTATACTTATTCAAAAGAAGACCCTTCATCTCAATAAGGATCAACACAACAATATATGGTGGAAAAGACACTTGCTCTTCCTTGAGTTCTGGATCAAGATACATAACCCCACTTAGCCCACAGACTAAGGCGAGCTGGGTAGATTAGGATATAGAACCCCCACTTGGCCCGTAGACCAAGGCAAGCTGGGAAGATTAAGCTAAAGAATACAAGACACAAGAACAATTAGAACCCCCAAATCAAGACAAATCATGATTGGTAGGAACAACAAGGATCTTTTCAAAGACAAAGGAATATTGGACAATAGTAGAAAACAAGAAAAAATCCCATTCAATAACACAACCAATAGTGACAAGAAGCATGGTCTATAATCCAATTTAGGCATGAATTACTTCTATTTCTTATTATGTGAGCAATTTGTTAGAATTTGCTCATGTAACAAATATTAAGATGTAGTTTTTGTGGACATAAGTATTTTATGTGTTCAACAAATAATGAGTTGGCAATTTTGCTTGAAATCTAAGACGAACAGTTTTTCTAATGTTGTTGTGAGTCTTGACCACAGTTCTTTTTATAATTTAAATATCTCCCAATTATGATTAAAAATAAAAAAACAAAGGCTTAGTTAGTTAGTAAAGCAAATATGTTGTTATTCCCCACCAATGTTCAAATTCCCTTAAAAACATGTGTTCCCCTTATAAAGTGATGCATGCATGTAAGTAAATTGTTTATTAAAATTAGAAAAAGGTGTAAATGTTAAACAACTTTGACATGGTAAATACCCCTAATCGTCACTACTTGGTTGAAGAATAGCTTCACTAAGTCGTGAGAAGTATGTACTTCGTTAATATCAATATAACACAATGTCACTCACACAGGTTATAAATAGAAAGCATTCATACAAAAATAAAAATAAAAAGTTATTTTAATATTAATGAGGAGAAGGCCAATAAGTCTTAAATTTGATAATAATAAAAAAACTTATATTCCACAAAAAGAGTGATAAAGTTAAACTTTGTGATCCAAGTCGACATAGACCTTACATGACGACCTCGCCTTCACTAGATGGCACAAACCTTCTCAAGCCTTGGATGGCATCAACATGGAATTCCCAACCAAGTTTAACATACCCAACTTCGAAATTAAGATTAATGGAGAACAATTGAATGGTTTTCACTCTCCCTTAAAAAGCTATATCATCACGACATCAACATAAAATTGGTGACATTTAGATAACAATGTTATACAATGGCCTTAAATAAATGTAAGTATTAGATTTTATATCGTAATCCAAACTTATTCGTTTAGAAAACATCATAATGTAGAGCATTCGTTGAGCACAAAACTTTGTCTTTCATAACCCTTCTCAATACTCACACACATAAAGCAACTCTACTATTATTGTCTTGTAAACCTTTGCAACACTCTTGTGTATGTGTATCCTTAACTTTTTAGTTGTAATGCAAATTAAGCATTATTACCATATATTAAGTCTATGTGATATTGTCATGTTATAATGTTATGTTTTACTGTATCATTATTAATTCACTTAACTTTTTAGTTGTAATGCAAATTAAGCATTATTACCATATATTGAATCGATGTGATGTTCTATTGTATCATTATTAATTCACTTTATGCATGGTTCATAAAACAACACCATATTCAGAAGTTGAGTTACATTTCAACAATTCATACCAAACATCCATAACTTTGAAATCTTTGTTTCATCTTAAGCCTAAACTTAAGTGCTCAAATCAAGCCAGTAACAAATCATGTGAGATAACCCTCACATTGATTACACCATCACTTAACACACATTTTTTTCCTTGGAAAAAAAGTCATTACTTCTTATTAGATAAAAATATTACATTCAATGCCCCCGGGGGGCAGCTCAATTGGCAAGTGCCGTGAAAATGAAGTTCCATGAGGTTTCGAGTTCAACCCCCCCCGACTTACCTTGTGTGTCGTGTAAGGGGCATCGTGGGCACCCCTGGAAGTTATAGTGGTAGCGGTTGGATAACACGGCCACGTGTAACGCGAGCACGTGCCCAA
>CBVK0102039520.1:0-10814 GCA_900067695.1 Picea abies
GAGAAATTGAGTTCCTGCTCAGTTTCAGTTGGTCTTCAAGCATGAAGGTGAAGATGAGAAATTTTCTAGGTCTAAGGTGGATCATAGTCCAGCAGGTACAACATCAGTGGAGTTGTTTTGATCAGTCTCTAAGTTGGAGATTGTTGGTTATGGAGCTTGCTTATCTTCCTAATTCGTATGCAGGTCAAATAAATTGTAATTTCGTAGTCAATCTAAAATGTTCATTACAAGGTCAAAAATCTGATAGTAGAAGTTAAGTTGGGTTTTTTTTCCCCTAGAAGACAACCCTCTTTTATGTATGAGGGAATTGTATTGTGGCGGGTAGAAGAATGGGAATATTCTTTTCTGAGAGAGGAGATTGTGAGAGAAAGAAGAGGAAGTTACAACAGATGTGTTGTATGATGTATCCCTTCATTTGTTGGATAATAATAAAGGAAGGACTTGGAAATTTCTCTAGTGGATGTAGTCCACATTGAGTGAACCAAGTATATTTGTGTCTCTATTGTATTGTGTATCTTTTGTGTTTTATTTCTGCATTTGTTTTATTTTATTGCTCCACTTCTAACAACCCATACTCTGTTAGCTAGCTACAGGCGAGTCACACTCCTACTCTAGTTCAAATCACTTATCTACTTAAGCAATTTGTTAACAAATTAACACTTAGTCACTTAAGCATACATCCATGAAACAAATAGAACACTTGTGAAACAAACAAGAGACGCACATATATAGTGCAGGTGGCACAAGATGTGCCTAACACCCGGCTAAGTCTTATTATTGCTAAATAATTACTATATGAGCACTGCTAGCTCGGTTTACAATTTGGGCAGAGTCACACGACTCACCTCACCTCGCAAAGACACTCATACATAGATTCATCATGCCAAGACTCGTATGTCTCAAAAACTTTCGTAACTCATGTGATGTTCCCCAGAAATGCGCCCACCACATATTCATCGTCTCTTCTTTGTCACAAGATTTCACACAGACATGTAGTTTTGTTTCATAGCATGCCTCACCCAAACCTACAACAAGACTTCCCCAAACTCAAAAGTCACCCTACCTACTACTAGATTCAATCCAAATAAGGTTGCCCCAATTATGTCCACATAATCACCTCAAGGAAACACAAGTCCTCCCATGTGGAGCAACATGATTCCTTGAGGGAGCTCCCCCCTCCTTTTCCAAATCTACCTTAGATCCCCAATGTTGATTTTGATCTCTTCCTTGTGCCTTCTTGGTTGTGCACCCTTTTTATTTTATATGAACTCCAAACATCACCTTTGTGAATCATCACGTGTGTTGGTTGTGTCGCACCCCTTCGTGGACTAATGTGCCCCTTTGTGGACTAGCGTGCCCAAACGAAATCATCGCTCATCAACCTTTGTGTCCCATGGGACCGATGTGCCCCAACGTTGGTGCACTTCTCGTGCCAATGTGCCCCAACCTCTTTGGTGTGCCCCATGTTTTGCCTCATGCTTGGGTGAGCTCCTTGGCATGTTTGTGCACCCAAGGTGCCCACTTTCCCAACCAATGCAATATTAAGTGCTAGAGAAACCCCAAATTCCATCTCCTTGAGGACTTGGGCGAGGGTGCTCATGCCCGTCTAGCCAAGGACCTTACATTATGTAATTTATGGATATTTGATGTGTCATGTGGCTTAATTAATTGTTTGATGAATTCAAAATGCCATAGAGTTTTTTGACTCAAATTCTCTTATGCATTCAAGGTTTATGTATACACGATGGTTGCATTAATGGGTTATTTGCCTTTGTAATTTGAACCATTGTGATGTATTTGCATTTGAATTTATGTCATGCCTTTTGGAATTATGTGAAGCAATCGAGATGGATGGCATGGCCCTGATCCAGTTTGAATAGTTTGCGTGTAATGGCTTTGGCTCGAAGGAATAACATTGAGTCTAGGCCTTTTAATGCATTCATAGTATTGATTTGGAATGGCGGCCATATGGCCCTTTGGTTGTTCACTTCAAAGGTTTCCTTTCAGTTAGTCTACTTAGCCACAATTTAATTTGAAGTATTTCTTTGAATGGGTCAAAAAGCCCTTTTTGTGTAAATTTGAAGTATCACCTTTGAAGAAGGCCAATGGTCTTTTCCTTGTTGTTTTGAAGTGGGGTAACATCTTTCGATAAGAGCTGGTGGCCTATTGGGGCATTTTGAAAGATTGTCTTACTGAATGCACTCAATAGCCTATCGAGGCCTTTGAAAGATTGTTCTTTTTGAAATCACCCAATGGATGGATTTTCAAAATCACTTGATGGCCTATTAAGACATTTCAAGAGTTATTTTGAAATCACCTGATGCCCTATCAAGGCATTTCAAAAGTTGTCTTTTAAAAATTCACTCAATGACCTATTGAAGCATTTGAATGTTTGTTTCTTTGAATTTGGTCTAATGGCCTATCGAGGAAATTTGAAGGTTGTTGTTCAAAATATGGTCGACGGGCCATCTTACATTTTGTCCCAACGACTTTTGAAGTTTTCTTTTCTTTCAAGGTTGGAAGTTGATCTTTCAAAGAGGCTCGATAGTTCATTAGGGCCTTTCAAAATATGTTCTTTCTAAGGGACCCGATGTTCTATTGGGGCCTTTCACAACATGTCTTTTGAAGTGGCTCAATGGTCTATTAAGGGAAATCAAAATACGATTTTTTGAGTTGGCCTAGTGGCTTATCAAGGGTTCTCAAATGTTGTTATTTTGAATTGGCCCAATGGCTTTTTGGGGACATTTGAGTGTGGATCTTTCAAGTTGTCATGATATTCTATTGGGGTAATCAAAAGATGTTATTTCATGTTGGCATGATGGTTTGTTGGGTGGATCTTTTGAAAGTGGGTGATGACCATCTTTGAAAATATCCCAATGACTTTTCCATTGAGGAGATCGTTCAAGAGACAATAGATCTTTCCAACAAGGTTGATGGCCTTGACTTGTAAATCAAGCACATCTTTAAGAAAGGCACAATGTGATCTTTTGAATAGGCCCAATGGTTTATTCAAAAGAGGCTTGATGGGTATGGATGTTATTTTGAATGACCTAAGGTCATGATCTTTAAATAGGTTCAATTAAGCTTCAAAGAAGTACTTATAATCCTTGGCAAGGTGGGTCTCCTAAAGGATTTCCCAGTGGATAAGGGGATGCTAGAGTGTAGAAAGGTTAAATTTGAAGGAAAAGACAAAAACAAACAAAAAAACATTTTCCTCAATAAGACTATTGATGGGGATGGGTACATTACATGTATACAAATTTTAAATTGATGCACTAACTTCTCTATTGTTTTCCATGTTGGAGATATTACACACACCTAGGATTTTCCTTTCACTTTATTTTCCTAAGTTTATTTGGCTATGTTGAGGGTACCTTTGAGATATTCTCCCCTAGACAAGGGTTCCACATACCCTATAGTAAATCCTCAGTTACCTTTCAGTTTGACTAGTTGAGTGAAGTGTGTTGAGGGAAAGGTATGGAGAACCTTACTCAAGAATTTTCATATCTTGCCAGGCTAAGGCAAGATAGTTGGGAATGTCACCCGGGGTTTATAGCCTTAAAAAAAAAAAATCACTTAATCCACAGGTATTAAGTACAAGGGACCAAGGCTAGTTTTTTTTATATATTATATATAACTGTGCAAAAAAGAAATAAAGTTAAACAAAAATTACATGAGTGTGTACATGGAGATAAAAGAAAAAAATAAACTAGATCATCAAAATACATATGTGAGACCGAAATCAGAAAATTGATTTTTGTATTGACTTCATTCTGGGATACAAGGTTGGATTCTCCTTATAAACCCTTGGGAGGGTGGGGACCAAAGTCAGATTTAGAAGCCTTTGATGGGCACCACACAAGAATACTCTGACAACAAATAAAACTAAAGCTAAATATCTTAATCATCTTGCCACAAAATGATGTCACTTGACTCTGCAAGATATTCTTTATCAATCATGAAATTTAATTCATAAACAAACAAGAACACACAGGCTGCCAAAGATAAATCATACACCTTTAAAACAAGTTGTTGAAATATATGATTCAGTTTTGAATCTTGTTGCCTTCAATAAGACCATGTTGTCATCAAGAGGGTTAAGCCTTCTAGTAAACTCAGAATGATTAAAAAATGAAAGTATCTCACTAGCATAGAGAAAACCTTATGGTTAAAGTTCTTCTTCTATTATCTCTTTCTTGTCTCTTCATTTGATTGAGCTTTTATTCCTTCTCAACAAGTTATGGTAGTTCAACTACCTTTCTTTAGTTAAGCCTAATTATCTTAACTAATTAATTGGGACAAATAATAATAGTATATATAAATAAGGGTCTAATTAAATAATAACTAAATAGGTGGGACCCCTTGCGACTCCCATTTACTTATTTTAATAATCATCAAATATGAAATATATAACCCCAATCATTTGATTCAAACATCCTCCTTGTAACTCCCATTCTCATATTTATGATCAAATAGTTTAATATCAACAAAATATAACATGACCATATCCAAAAATAGAATTATATCCATGATGTCCAAAAAAACTGCCTAAATATATGCTTGTTGTCCAAAACATTGTCAAAGTAAAAAGATTGTCCTCAAAATAGAAAATAACATTAATAATTATTAAAAATCATATATACTGTGAGAGGCATTTGGCCTCCTTTCACTACTGTCCTCTTTTAATCTTTTTGCTGCAGCCTTAGGCTGATTGGAACCTTGAGGATGGACTGCATTGATAACATGAGAACAATCATCTTTGAGATGAAGACATGAAGACACATATTCAAAGGACTCTTTGGATGACTTGGAGGGAGTGGCCACTCATTTTCTTTTATCTTACTTAGGCTTGGGAACATCAGTTTTTAGCCTCTTATTTGCATGAGAAGACTGCATGGGTGAGACAACATGATGAGCTTGGGGATTTGGATTTTTTGGTAGCGGAGGAGGGAGTAATGGCAGAGACATAGTAGGCCAACCATGGTGATGAGCAGTAGGCTGATGGACAATCTCTTGCCAACCATCATTGGTAGGCAGTTCTGGCTGCATAGACACATGAAGGGGAACACGAATACCAAAAACAATTTGATGTGACTGGAAGGGAGGTCTCTCAAGTCGAGGCTGGAGGATCCCATGGCCAACTAGGTTAAAGAACCTAGCTTGAAAGAGTTGATTTAATTCCCATGGATCAACATCAAAATGTATTGAAAATCGTGTCCTTCTATGGCCCCTCTGCCAATTTCCTCTGCCTCTATTAGCACCTCTGCCATTACTTCCTCTATTAAAGAAACTCATCCTGAGGCAATATACCAAACATGTTATAAAGAACTCTTAACAATCCATGCATCTATACTCTACCTAAATAAAATCAAAAGGTTGGCTCTAATGTATTTGGGAAGGCGAGGGGCGTATAATGAGCGAAAAATGGTATAATGAAAGGGAAAAAAAAGATGATTATTGTTCTATTATATGCAATAGTATCCAAAAAAAAAATGCCATCACCATAAACTACCAAAACTTTTCTTTGTTTCATAATTTAAATCCAATACACAACAATTTTTATAATACCCAATATAAAAACCCCAAGAATTTTCCAGGACTGACAAAATTTACAGCTCTAATTTCCTTTTCTTTTCTTTTTATCAGCAAAGCTTTTATAAAAGACTGTTAACAGAGTCACTCAACATGATTAAAACCATGCTACATCAAGTGTGCGTGGGAGGTTGAGAACACGAAATAAGCCATTGACCTTTCACTATACAATGTTGGTAACACAACTTTAATACTTTCTATGTAAACATACTAGGTTCGAAACCCATGTGCAACTGGTGCCCATTGTTTATTAAACATAATATTGCTTCAAAATATACAAAACTCGATGGATACATAACAAAATAGACAAGAATTAATGCAACTAACCAATCTTCCCACTGTCGAGTTAATCACTTATAACATACATCAAGACCAGAGTTTGAATCTCTTAATTGCCATACATCAATAAAAGAACTAAGGTCTGGGCAAACACAAAGGCGAAACCTTCACAAGGGGTTTGTAAAAAAATTTAACCATCTCTTATCACAACATACTTTCCACAAACCTCTCATGGAGGTCGCAAGGCAAACATGCTCATACATTCACAAGCAATTGACAGGTAGTTTGAAGGAGCTAGAAATATTCCAAAGACTGGGTAATGGAGTTAAGTAAACAACTATTCTTTTATTTCACAGAGAAAAAGGAACCCTTGAATTTTAATGACCAGAGATGAGTGAAACTTGAAAAATATTTTCCATAATTATTTGAAAACAATCATAGCAACATAGCAGTATACATTTTGGATGCAATGCCATCGCATAATCCAAACAGAAAGGAAATTTTGACCATTAATCAACTTGAAAAACTTAAATTCCAACAAGGAGAACCTCCACTTTAAATGCAATTTACACAGTCGATACCCGCATACATTCAATTAAGCTTCGGAAAGCAAACACATTTTGTAAGCAAATATAAGATCCAACATCATGATTTTATTATGAGCAGAACTATATTTCATGAATGGAGAAGTAAGAACCATCATATCTATATGGATAATGCTAGGAAAACCACAAGCACAACTATTCTTTCCAAGGCCAAGAAAAACGAAGGAAACACCAACCAAAGCAACCAACACAATTGTGAACCAAGTGAGGGTTGCGACCTCGAGGTAGGGTTAGAGCGATGTGCAGTAATTGCACATCATATCTCACATTAATTCCAACAACTATAGCCAAGTACGAGTGCACCCAATACATCCAATGCATAGTCCACTAAATGTGCCACATAACATTTCAATCCAAAAATCGAACTTACCACCTTCTATTAACCCATAAGTTTTATATGCATACTTTAAAACTTAGCACCAAATACATCTTATGTCCCACATTCCTTGCTAGGTGAAGAATTTCCACCTTATAAAACTTAACCAATGTCCATGATAATAACAAGAATATAATAAGTGTGATATGCCATAACTATATATAGCACATGCTTGGAGTTTGAATTAATAAGTCAAAATATATGTGTAGCAAGAATAAACCAAGATTCTCATGAAAACAACATTTCCCCCCTTCCCTTTTAGACATAAATTAAATCGCCAATACACCATCATTCATATGTTTCACCCGAAAGCAGTTTCGAATTTCAAACTGTAGAATCACCTTTGCAATGTATGAGCACAATCAAATAAAAGCATCTTGCATCACTATTCACATAACGAGGTCCCACCTATTTAGTATATTATTAAATATATATATATTCACATAACGAGGTCCCACCTATTTAGTATATTATTAAATATATATAAGTAGTAAGGCATTGCAACCCATTTGCAGGCAGGGATTCCATATTGCACTTTTGGGTGTCAACAAAGTGTTACGTGTCAACCTTGGCTTTATCACCAAGTGTTGCATGCTAGCCTCAGGATCATCACCATGAATGTGCACTTGCACTGGGATCATCACCAGTAAAGTGCATTCCACATGTATGAGTGATCTCCTCCTCATTTCAATTTGATTTAGCTAGTTAACTAAGGACCGCATGGTCAGTTAACTAGGACTAGGTGGTAGTTGACTCCAGTAACTATCATTGTGTGTCACATATCTATAGAACACTCCTAATGCGCATTAGCTTGGCCACTATGGCAAGTTAGTTGTGTCACACATAGTATATCACTTGTATTGTAAGATTCTCTTACTTAGACAATATAAATTTTTTCATTCTTTTCTCCAATTTTTGTCTTTTCTCTTCATCCACCATTGCAAGTTGTGTATGATTCAATTTTAGCTAGATATTATATGCAGGTATCTTATAAAATCTACATGGTATTAGAGCCCACAGATCGCTAGCAATTATTGTCACCAACACTCTTTTGCAGGTACTAAAGACGAAACAAAGAAACAAGAAAGATAGAATTTCCTGCATCTGCAATTCTAACGCCATATAATTACTTTGAATGGAAGCCAAAAATTCTACACCAGCTCAAGGGTAGAGGATTGTATCAGATAGCCATGGCCACAGAATCAAAACCCACTTCATTAGTGGAAAAATCCAAGTTCTTCAACCACATGGACGAGGCTCACAGTCTCCTATGCATGTATATTTCTCTCGTCCTATGGCTTCACATCGGTGCATGCAAAACTCCAAATGAGATATGGACCACCTTGTTTGGTCTCTTTTGCTAGCAGGATGAAATGAGGGACCATTTGCTCGAAGTAGAACTGAACTCCTTGGATCTAAAGAACTTTTACAATGTCCAATATTTCTTCACCAAATTTAAATATCTCCTTTGTGAATTGACAGACTGTGGTATCGACAAATCCAAACAAGAAAAACAATTGGTTCTTGTTATCATGGAAAAACGTGGACCATAATATAGTGTATTTATATCCACATTTCATTCTAACAGATTCATCGCAAGACCAACCTGGACCATGCCTTCATTGTCACAATTCATTGAGGCTTTGACACAGTAGCAAGATGAGCCCATTCATATGGGAATAATAAAGGGTCCCAAGGCACATGCACTTATTGTGCATGATGGTAGAAACTCTAGAAAACCTAAATCCAAACCAAAAGGCAAAGGAAAGGCATGTGCAAAGCCAAATAAGGAAGGTTACTCCAAACCCTTCAATGATTCCTCGGGTTCCAAAGGTGGAAAAAGCAAGCAATGGAAGAAGTGTGGTTACTGCAATTGCAGGAATCATCTAGAATCTGCATGCATGAAGATGCAGATAGACCTTATGGCACAAATAATTTGGAAGAACAATATCGAGGACCTCATTCCCGAGGTTTCCAAGAAGAATTCAGAAGATCAAGCCCCTAAGAAAGGTAATCCTCATGCATCAATAGCTATTCATTCTTCTCCTGATGCATGGATTGTAGATTCAGGTGCTTCCCATCACATGACAATTACAAAGGATATTCTATCTTTTATAACTACATGCATGGGGCCTCCTATCCTCATGGGGGATGACTCTCCAATCAAGGTCACCAGAAAAGGGAGACTGGAACTAGATCGTGGAAGCTTTAAGAACGTCCTTCATGTTCCTCAACTTTCTGTGAATCTACTCTCAATGTATCATATTACACACTCGGGGTCACACAAATGGTGGAGTTCACACCAGACTCTGTGTCCATATTCGACATGCAAGAAAACTCCAAGATTGTTGTCAGGGAGGTAAATCATCAATCTTGGTTATACACTTTCACTAAGTTTATTGAGCCTGATTCTTCTGTACTACTTATGCATGCTGATGACAATAGTAGATTATGGCACGAGAGGTTTAGTCACCTGAACTTCAAGTACATGAAACAACTTAGCAAGAAGGGGATGGTCACCGGCTTACCTAATATCCACTTTTCTAAAGGAGTTTGTGAAGGATGTGTCCTTGGCAACCATCCTCAAGAGAATTTTGAGAAGGGGAAGGCTCACAAGGCCTCCTCTCCATTGGATTTGATTAACAGAGGGGAAGGCTCACAAGGCCTCCTCTCCATTGGATTTGATTAACAGTGATATCATGGGTCCATTATTGTATCCATCCATCAACAAGGTAGGGTAAGTGCTTACATTTTTGGATGATTACTCATGTTATACTTGGGTATATTTTCTCAGGTAGAAGTTTGAGGTCTTTCAACATCTCAAATAGTTCAAAGCACTTGTTGAGACTCAATTAGGGAGAAAGATCAAATACCTCCACACAAATAATGGGGGGGTGTATGTAAACAAAGATGTTCAAAATCTTTGTCTTGAGGTTAGCATACAGTTGCAACACACCGTAACATATACTCTGTGGTAGAATGGGGTTTTTGTGCGGAAAAATGGATCTCTCAAAGAGATGGCCATTTGCATGCTACATGCAAAGGTACTTCCTCCCAAGCTTTAGGCTGAGGCACTTAATTGTGACAATCACATTTAGAACAAATATCCTCACATATCTTTTAAGGACAAGACTCTTTTCAAGGCTTGGAGCGACAACAAACTGGAAGTCACCCTCTTCTGTATCTTTTAATCATGTGCATGGGCCCGTGTTCCCTTTGAGAAGAGGAAAACATTAGATCCACATATCCACCCATGCATATTTGTTACTTATCCTGATGGTGTGAAGGGATAGAGATTACTTGATCCCTCTATGGACCAACTCACCATTGAGTGTAGTGTTAAGTTTGAGGAAAGTCCCTTACATGCTCCACATGAGCCACATGTAGAGGATTTTGTACCGATCTTGTTAAGTTTGAGGAAAGTCCCTTACATGCTCCACATGAGCCACATGTAGAGGATTTTGTACTTCCACTAGTTGCGGGTGATGAGTTCACAGATTCATATCGTACCATAGATTTGAGTTCTGATACAAAGCCAGAGGATTCAAATGATACAAATGCACAATCAAAGCATTCAGATACAGAGTTAATACATGCATATGAGGAGCCAGAGTAGATGTCCAAGCAGACACAACCCACACTTTAGGATGTAGGAGAACTTGTTGGGGATCCAACTGATTTAAAGAGGACTAGATCTCAGCTTGAGGATCCTCCTCATGTATTCACTATCACTAAACCCATGATGCCTTTGTACCATTATATGGTTCAGTATTCATACCGACAGACCTACAAAGATGTTGCAGGGAACCCCTTCTGGGAAGCAACCATGTAGGAAGAGTACAAATCTCTCCTCGAGAACCAGACTTGGGATATGGTTTCGCTTCCTTCAGACAACAAGCTTGTCAAATGTAGATGGGTATACACAACCAAAAACGTAGCAGATGAACATGCGAGCAGACATA
>CBVK0102039573.1:0-13517 GCA_900067695.1 Picea abies
AAGTAGGGAAACTCCTCCACCAAGGCAAGTGGCTCACCTGGGGCCAAATTTCCTCATCTGATGGGGGATCTCAATGCAATGGAGACCATTTCTTCCTAAGGGGGTATTATTGAGCTATATTGATGTTGGTGGCCTCCCACCTATTCCAACTCGCTCATTTTGGAAGTTTTTCAGTTTGTCAGTTTTTTTCTAATTTTCGGGTCCTGGACTTTCAGGGCCGTTTTGAGGCCCTAAACAACATTTTTATGGATTTCCATAGTCACACTTTAGGTATTAGCCAAAGTGTGATAGAAAAATGTGTATTCCTCGGATAGACCTTTCCAATGGTCTATATTGTGCCTAAAATGGAGATCATATGAAAAAGTTACAACCCCAGGAAGTTGATTTACTAACTTACCCCAACATGGCCCACATGAATTTTGGTGCTTCATCTCCTAGGGTTAGGTTTTTGGATGTCAAGGGTTTTGGCATTCAAGTTTATTGTAAAAATTGTTGGAGAGCCTCAATGTAACCATCTTCTTGCGAATGAGCGCAATCGTCACATTTCTTCTCAGAGATAATTCGCCACCATTCTAGCAATCTTGTTTTCAGTGTGCATTTTACAGTTTCAACATATTTCCTTATTGAATAGAAGCCAATTTTACTATATCTTTGTTATTGTTCCTTGTGTTTTTCTATGTTAAGTATAATAATAATATATACTCATTTCATTATGCTCATAAAATACATATCACTCCAGTACCTCTAGTTCTATTGGTGATGCTTTTATGTAGGCCTTCATTGGTACAAGAATTGGTGCTTTAGGTGGTGCCATATTTGTAAAAACCTGTAATCCTTAACAACTGCTTCAACTCAATTTCTCCTTCATGGCTATATTTTTCATGTTCTTGGTTCTCTTTCCACTTGCATAGATCTCGTAGTATCAATAATTCATGCTTGGAAACCCTCAACTTCTTAGGTGCCTCCTTTCCAACTTTTCATGTCCCTTTGCACCTTAACTAACTTTTACAATCCACCAACGGGGTTGATAAATGGTTAAATAAATGTGGCTTTATTACCAAATCCGTCGTTGGATTTTTTCCTTGTACTTCTAGTCTGTCATGATTTCTGACGACTTTTACGATTTAATATTATACAATATCTTTATGACATGCCATTACCACTTTGCATCCGTCATTTCCTTTATTTAATTCCTTTAATGTTCTTGTCAGTACTATACTACAGAACTATTCTTACTTCCATGTTTTGTTTTCTTCACAGTCTTTTGTGTTCGTGTATTGTTTTCTTAATTGACATAGTTTCATCCCGATAGTGTGATAGTCATTATTTCTTAGCAATTTATTATTCCTTTGTACTTTTTTTTCCCTACTATAGTACAATTCCTATGATACATGTGTTCTAGCATAGTCTATATTACTGCACAAGCGGTTGACTGTCTCTATAGATATTTAGTCAACTTCCATTCACCATTCCTCCAAGGACTTCTCCATTGAATGTTTCCAACTGTGAAACACCTACCTCCATCAAATGTTGAATCACATAGGGTCCTAACCAATGCATTCTAAACTTCCCTGGATACTGCAAAAAATTACTATCATAGAGTAATACTAATCCCCCCACTTGGAACTTTTTTTGTTTAATGTGTCTATCATGCCATGACTTTTCTCTTTCCTTTTGAGCTTGCTAATGGAAACTTGGGACAAACATATCTTCCTCAAATTGTACCAACTGTGATAATCTATCCTCTACTGTGCTAGAGTCTAAAAGATCAGTAATCGTTGCAACACGCAGGCTATGTAGAATAAACTCCATTGGCATTACTACTTATTTCCCATAAAATAACCTAAAGGGTGTCTGTCCTGTCAACTTTTTATTGGTAGTCCTATATGCCCGTAAAACTGCAGGAACTATTAACTCCCAATCATCTCTCCCTACATTGCAGATCTTTATCAAAGAATTATCCATGATTTTATTGAAATCTTCCACTATCCCATTGGCCCGAGGATGATACAGGGTACTCTTTTGATGATAAATTTAAAACTCCTCAGTCAATGTTGCAATTGTTTTATTTAGGAAATGTGTTCCTTGATCACTAAGTAATATGCACAGACATCCAAATCGTGTGACTACATTCTCAAATAGAAATCATGCAATAGTCTCCGCAGTGTAGTTTATGACTGATGTTTCTTTTTCCCATTTTTCAAATACTTTGTTGTAGTGATTATGTATCTTTCTCCTGATCTTCTTGCTTGTTGATTGATTGGCCCCAAAACGTCAATGGCCCATTTATCAAATGCTTTCAACCTAGCCTATGTATTTAAAGAAATTTTGTCCCTCCTAGATGGGTTTCCCACCCTTTGACATACATTGCATGACTAACAATATTCTTTAGCATCTTTATGAAGTGTGGGCCACCAAAGCCGCGCACATAATTTTTTTTTAGCAGTTTCTTTACCTAAGTAATTTTTTCCTAGAATCCCTTTGTGTGCTTCTACGAGTATCATTGGCCTTTCATGTTCCAAAATACATCGTCTCAATATTCCATATGCATGTAACTTATATAAATTTCCTACAATGAGATGATAGTTTGCTTCTTTAACGACCAATTGCTTCTTTTGCGTAACTAACATATCCGATGGGGCCATTCATGTACTTAGAAATTTCACGATGTCTGAGAAGTAATCCTCCATTTTAACTGCAAATGGTTGCGCATTTGGTAAGCTATCATCTAAATTCCCTGCATCTTTGCCTGAGAGTATGTGTGATAAATGATATGGCCCTACATTCAACTTCTGTGGTTTCACCACAACCTCAAAATCACATTCTTGAAACAAAATTAACCATCTTCATATTCTCCCCCCAACACTAGCTTGTTAACCAAGTATTTTAGTGTAGAATGGTCTGTGTACATCTTAAAATGAGACCCTAGTAAATAATGTATGAAATTCTATAGCACATATACCATTTACAATCCTTCTCGTTATGTGGTGTTGTAATTCTTCTCTACTATGGACATCTTCCTACTTTAAAAAGAAATTGGGTGATCTATGTCTCCCTCCCATGGTTGAGTTACTATGCCCAATGCTATGGACAATGCATCTACATGAGCATGGAACGCCTTGTTCCAATATGGAAAGATAAAATTTGGCGCAGTCACTAGTTTTTTATTTAAGGTGTCCAAACCCTTTTGACAATCCTTGATCCATTGGAAGTTCGCTTCCTTCTTCAGTAAATTTTCCATAGGTGTTGTGATCTACGCATATCCTTTGATAAAATTCCTATAATAGCCTATGTGACCTAGAGTTTCCCTTAGTTGTCTGACTGATGTAGTTGGTTCTAAATCCAGAATCACTGCAATCTTGGATGGATCCACTAGTAATCCCTTCTTACAGACCATGTGGCCCAAAAAAATTCCAAATGATGTGCAAAATATACACTTCTTCAAATTCAACGAAATTTGACACTGTCTAAACCTATCCAATATTAGCCTGATTAATTCTATGTGATCCTTCAGTAGATTGAACATAGTCCAATCATCTAAGTATAATTCAAGGTACTTGTGAATAAATTCCTTAAACGTTGCAACCACGACTCTTGAAAAAATTTCAGGGGCATTCTTCAGTCCAAAGGGAATTACTCTATACTGATAAATTCCCCATTCTCTCATGAAAGTAGTCTTGTATCGGTCCTCCTATGCAATATTTATTCGATGGTGCCCCGAGAATCCATATGTTAAAGAATAAGTCTCTTGCCTTCCTATGTTCTTTAATACCTCATCTGTAAACGATGTTGGAAATGAGTCATGTATACATGCATCATTCAAATTCCTCAGATCTACGCAAATACTGATTCCTCATGTCTTCTTGTCTTGCACTACCATTGTAATTATCCACTCTGATTCCACCATGGGTTCAATGATCCTTACATCCAACATTCTATCTATTTCTTCTTTCACATTCTCTTTGTACTTCGGATTTAACCTGTGGGGTCTTTGTCACACTAGATTAACACCTAGTTTCAAAGGAATATTCATCTCGCCTAAGTCCCCATCTATCCCCTTAATCTTTGAAAATGTAGTTGAGAATAGTTCTTGATATTCATGCAATGAGTCTGCAATCTTCTCTATTGTCTCATCACTCAAGTAATCCCCTATCTACGCAAACTTTAGATTCTTTGTCATCCCAATGTTTACCTTCCACGTCTTTGTTGGTTGTGTGTATGCATCAAATTCAAGATCTGGCCCTTCTATGGCCCATTCTCCTTCTGTTTTAGGTACTTTCACATTCCTAGGATATTCTTCATCATGTTCCTCCTGAGAAACATTGTAACACTTGAATAACTCATGGACAGTCATAGCAACTCTATCAACATCGCAGATTGGTACCACCTCCATTGGCCCTTCTTCTGAGAAGATCTTGGTTCAAATAGCCTGTAGCACTACATTTATTAATTGAGATTCATGTTCAAATGTAAATGTTACCTTGAACCTTTGAGTAAACTTGTCCTAGTTCGTTGTCTCTCTACGCATTTCCAATTCCAAATGCCAGTTCTTCAAAATTGTATCTAGTGTATGTGTAAATTTGTGTGTCCATTCCTCCTTCAGTGTCGAGCTCCATATGTTCCTACACTAATCGACATGATCTTTTGGGTCACTCTCCCCTTTATACTTATGTGCAATATTTTCTACCTTGGTACCAAATCTCACTTGCACTAGTCTTCCACACAGTGACCAATATTTCATTCTCTCTTTGTGTGCATCCCACCACTTGGATGGAGTAACTTTTAGGAAAACATCTAGTGCCAACAAACTTTTTTTCTTGGGTACCTGCAACTTAAATTCCTTTACAAACAATCTTATATCATTCAATCCATCATACCTAGGTGGATCACATAACTATGTTCCAATCCAATGCAATGATCGAGTTATGAATGCACATCATCTAGTTGATACTTCATGCATCCTCTGTTGCCAATTCTCCATACCTTCCTATGAATTTGATGCAAATAAATTGATACTTCTCCAACTTAGCACGCCATATACAATGGGGTTAACATAGTCCTTTATATATGTAGTCATGTTATAAAAGTTGTCAATATTGTTTCCTCTTGCTGGCTCTATGTATCTCTTTCCTTCTGTTGGGTCCAATGGTGTAGTAAATTTCAAGTATCGAACTTAAAATATAATTTCCCTCCTCTTCATAATAATGATTTCCTGGTTATCAAAGGCCCATTCAATTCCCATCAATGTTGGATATGGTTGACTATCATCCACAATCTCAATAACTTCAAAGTTTTCCACATTGCGCACCCTATCTATGTTCACACGTACTCCTGTCAATTGACCAATTAGTACTATCTTGGGTTGATTTGTTATCCTTAATTGAATAAGAGACCAGATCAACTTGGGTTTTCCCATAATCTTCTAGGCCTTCTTTGGTAATGCATTCACATCAGATCCCAAGTCTAAAATAACGTTATCCACATCATATTCCCCATTCTGTGCACTTAATCGTAATTCTTTGTTGGTCCTCTTTATGCATAGTACATGATTCATTACCCTCTGTGTGATGTGAATCTCGCTTCCTTGTGTGCATTTATCAATCATCTCATATAGTTCATTCAATGCAGTTTCATCTTTCATTAGCTCTATGAAACTCCTCATGAATTCTATTACAGTTCTTACCTCCACAAGTGGCTTCTCTGTCCTAGCGTGATCATTGACATGCGACATAGATGACGATGATGCTCCCCAATCCTGTCCAAGTACCTCTTTTCTTTCCCTCTAATATGTCTCATTTTCTTGCTGACGATTGAATGTTGGCATAGGTATTGTTGTCTTCCTTACCCATTGCTCATCTTGTTTTCCTCCATTCATCAAATCAACTTCTGTTCTATCTCCTCCACGTGTAACAACTACTATTCTAGGTCCTTCATTGCGTTTTTTGGTTGATATTTTCTATACATTTTGATTTGGATTTTGGTTCGGATTCCCTCTTTCCTACCATTTTGCAAGCAAATGAGGACAATATTATGTCACATGGTCTGGTTCTCTACAATATGTGCACGGTGTACATGGATTTGGGCAGTTTTTGGCTAAGTGTATTGGTTGATTACAATTGTAACATATTATCGACCCTCTTCCTCCTCTGCCAAAATTTCCTCTGCCTCGACCTCTGCCAAAAGTTCCTCTGTTTCTTGGATTAAAGCCTCTATGATTATTATACTGTGGACCACCTCTTTATATTGAAACATTATCCTCCTTAATCATGTACATATCTGAAGTGCGCTCCCTCATCAAATCAAATGCATGACAATACTTCTCTTCATGTCCGAATGACTTACAAAAATTGCAAAATAAGTTCCTTGGTGTACTCTGATACTTCTGTAGTAGTGGACATTTGGTCGGATAATGTCCCCATTTCTTACATATCTCACAATATCCCCCTTCTGGTAATGGATTCGGTGCTCCAGTCACCAAATATTATGCCAATGTTGGGCATTGGTCCTTGTGGTGGCCTTCAGTCCTACACTTGGTACACCATACTTGTCATCGTTTCTTCTTCCCTTTTGTAAGTTCTTCCAGTTGAATCGTTAAAGTATCCAACTACGTCTGAACTTGTACAATCCCTCCACTATCACCTACAAGGGATGCTTCCAATTTCATTGCAATCTCCAAAGCTTCAGGCTGTGACGTAACCTTCTGTTGAATCAATACCCTGCGAACGTGTGGTAGATGTCCTACAATAAACCATTCTTTATGTTGTTTATCAGGGATATGGAATGTCAGTCTACCCATCATATCCTTAAAACATTGGTCATAATCTCAGACTGACTCAGTTTGCACCTGTTTAATTTCCTTCAGCTCTATAATGTACTATGACTCATAATTTGACTTCTTGAACTCTTTCAACAATGCTTGTCTTATCTCCACCAAAGTCTTGGCTTGTCCTATAGGTGTGGTACTCTACAGCTTCATGTACCAGACTAACGCATGGCCTCTAAATTTTGTTTCTAAATAAACATTATTCACGGGCTCATCCTGGACATTATTTGTATCCCAAATTGTCTCGTGGACAAATAGATGTTGTTATGGGTCCTCTGACCCAATTCCATATAAATCAATAAGTCTGAGGGTATTTTATACCCCTGCCATGTTTTTTTGTGTATTCCCTCCTCTTGGCAATGCTAGTTGACTTTGACTATGTGCACTGCTTCCACTTCTCTAATTGTTACTACTTTGTCCTCCCTTGCTAACTATGAGTGATTTTGATAAGTCTTCAAATGTTATCTCTAATTTTGGTGACACACATGGGGTCATAAAAAAAAAAAAAAAAAAAAAAAAACATGACAAGAAATACAATGAGTTACCTGTTGTGTGAGATTTAGACTCAAAATAATATTTCAATACCTAAACAATATCCAGATACAAATAATCCAACATGTTGTAAAATAATTGATCCTTTTACTAAATAAATAGCTTATTAACAAGTTTCATAACAATAAAAAGATTAATTAAAAGAGTAGCTAAAAGGAATAAGGAAATTCACATTGCACACATTCTGAATTTCCATCCAAGATAAGATTAAAACACATAAATACTTGGGCAAGAAAACACAAATTGTCATCAAGATATATATTCACCAAGTAGAGAGATTTACAATCATAAGTTTAAGCTCATGCCAAATTCTGATGCTTGAATATTTCACTAAAAATTGAACCCTCCTTCATTACAAAATCTATCTATTTATCATTGTTGCAAAGGGTTTCAACCATCTTGAAAATAAAATTTCAACTCTGCATAACAACCTGAAAACATCTCTTTGACTCGAGTGTATTCAATAACTCTGCATAACAACCTGAAAACATCTCTTTGACTCGAGTGTATTCAATTGGGAATAATCATGACATGATTTACACTTAACCTTAACAAAACAAATGTGGTTCATATCAAACAAAAATGAACACTTATTATATTTGACAACATTGTATTGAACTTAGGACAACTAGACTTCTAAAAGTGCAAAATATAACTATTGTTTATGCTGGAGTAAAACAATCCTTCACAAAATTTTTGAGAGATGTGACTGGAAAGAACTATGCATGAATACCCATGTGCACTCCAGCTGGAGACTAAACTGGGAGATATCTTGATTAGATGGCATTATCCTCGGGCCCCTTCTTTCTCAACAACAAAAACTTCTTCAGATTATCTCCTTCAAGAAGAGGCAAGTTTTTTTATACTTCCTTTGTAGCTTCTGATACTTCTTTTGCAGCTTAGAATGCTTCTTTTCTAGATCTCAGTTCTGATGTTGTAAAGTATGAATTTGTTGTTTCAATACTTGCACCTGGTGGCTATCATTTATGGCTTCATCAACTTCCACCTTTGGCTTAATTAAAATCTGCTTCTTACCTCTATATTTTATCCCCTGCTCTTCATCTATGGTCGATTTATTGTGATCAGCTGACAATTTGCTTTTTTTGGAACTCATTTCATACTTGTGTATTACTTCTTACCCTCTTCAATATGCTTCTTTTATAGAACCTTGCATTTATGATATATTTTCTTTGATCTCTGGTTTGGTTTCATCTGAAAGTTTCTTGGAGGGAAACCCTGTATTTGGGGAAATGCCATCAGAGTCCTACTCAGGATTTGGGCCAAAGTACCCTACATTTTGTTGTAAACTTGAATCTACAGGGTATTTTGTTTTGACAGTTGCAAATTGTACCCCTGAATTTTCTCCCTTACTGAATTTCAAATTTTATTTATCCCTTGTCATTTTCTTGAATGTGTGGACTACCATTTATTCCATATTGGGAAATCTAGAGTTGTCCTCATCTTCAATTATAATTGGTTGGGGGTCTTTCAATGATGGGTTAAAAAGTGCCTTAGAATTCAATCTTAACTGATTAGTATATTTGGTTTTTATGTTGTCATTACTTGGCATTCTAGGACCTTGGATCCCTTTCCTCTTTCTATTTTACTTAGATTCAGGGGAATCCTTAAGCAAGGTTTCCATGGGAACAAATTCTTCATTAACAATTTCAAGACTATGTTGTTTAGATCTCATTTGTCCCCTCATTTTTGTCTTGGGTATTCTACCCTGCTGCATGGTGGGAGTCACCTATTCATCTTCAGAATGGTTGGGTGACAATGGGACCTGTGGGGTATCATGTGCCTATTGTTGCTTGCTAGAAACTTTTCTACCTTCATTTCCTCTTTGTTTTGCAGTGGAAGATCTTAACCGCATTCGAGGGGTTTCCTCATTCACTGGGGTGGTTGATTTGTTTATTCTGGATTGGGTATCCTTCATTTTGGAGGAATTTTTCTTGTTTGTTGTTTTTTGGGTAGCCTTTGATGAGCCTTCAGGTTCAGGGAAAACCCTCTCTTCTGGATTATCTTCGTCCTTTTCACCCTTCGACTATGGATCGGGTTGTTGTTCTTGTTCTTGTAAACCTACAGATTGTAAAAAGTAGTCCCAGGGCATCTCAAGTTAACCCAAAGCGAAGAGAACCAGAATGTTTATTAAACCCTGGTGATACAAGCTCATGTGGGCAGAATCGAGATGGTTTTGAACCCTTCTGGCCATTTTAGTTAAACTCTTGAGTAAATAAAAAAAAAAATTTAATTCCTTATCCCTACTCAGGTGCATGATAACTCTAAGGTGGTAACAATGCACAATTGAAAATCGTCCCTCACATTTGATGTACCTCTGGACTATTGTGAATGTACCCTTCCATTCCTCCTTTATTCATGTGATGGGAATTCCCTAGCTCTAGTCGGGGTTTTGGTGCTCTGATACCAAAAATGTTTTCAAGAGTTATGAGGGTAATTTACCTTTCTTAAACCATCTTTCTTCACAAACCGGGAGAGCACATGTTGGTCCAATGAATTTTTTTGTAATGTGGAAACATGTGTCCCCGAGTTGGGTTTGGAACACGTCAAAATTTTTTGAAAATAACAAGGCCACACCTGTGTGGTGTCCCTCGAAGGCGCAAATAAATTTGTACCATTCTGCCTTCACAAATTGATCTATGATTTCTGGGACAACTTTGAACAGCTTGAACCCCTGTGGATCTGTTCTGTTCATCTACCAATGGTCTCGGGGAGACACCATTTTGTGTTGACCACCTCTGCTGCAAGCAATGAGCTGAATGTGAATTTTAATCTGATGCAATTTAGCACTTGTAATTATAATTCCACATAAACATGCAATGATGAGAACTGGAGGTGCAACTTGCATGATATTAACACAAACTCTATAATAATGAGCTCGTTGGTAACCTTTTGTGAACTTGAGTGCACATGAACATGCGGGTGCCAACACAACATTTTCAAATATTTAAAAAAATTATGAACGTTTAAAATAATTAAACAACGCGCTTTCCTACTGTTTGCAAGAACATTCATGTTCTTGCAATTAGTGCTTTTATGCATCAAAAAGGCTCAGTCAGCCTGATATAATCCCACTAATGATAAATTCAAGATGACATGTGTTATTAACTCAAACGAGGACATGCAATAACCCTCCAAGAAAGAAAGAAAATGGTTCAAAGTAAATAGAAGGGTGAGAACAAATCAAACTGACTCATTATACCATGTAAAAGAAACTAAACAAAAATTAGGCTTACAGATGTATAGGCTAATGGAAAGAAAAAGAAGAGGTGCAGACTTAGGTTTTAACATTAGCTCCAACAAGGGATAACACTTCCCTGTGAGGTGATAAGAATAGTAGACTAGGTTCCTTACTTCTAAAATTCTACTCCCACTTGCTATAAATTACCTATGTTTTTGTCTGTCAGTTATGCTATATGTCTTATTTCAATTTGAAACTTAATAGTGCAGCTACACCCCAATCCCTTTGTTAGGATATGGAATATTTATTCAAACAAAACTATAAAATCCAAATGCAAATGAAAAAAAACTATGGTACAGGATGGACCACCCTTGGTCCATTAAGAAAAATAATATTTCAGGAAGCACCCATTAACTGGGCCTCCAAAGATCTCTGAAACATCTAGGTTTTGCAATATAAAAGTATTATTCTCCATAATCTTGACCACTTTTAAAGGAACAAACCAAATATTATCGAACTTACCATGATTAGGCTTTTCCTCCCTCCTGGCATCCCACGTCAAGACCAAGTCTCCTTCTTGAAAGATTTCGTTTTTCATTTTCCTATCAAAGGATGCCTTGACCTTGCTCTAGTATGCCTCAGTTATCTGATTCAATGCTTCTCTCTTCTACTGTACTTCAATAATCTAAAAAATTCTTCTCTAGATTTCATTAGGTTCATCCACTTCCTCTTGTAAACATTTTAAGACTGGTAGACCAAGCTGAGTGGGAAAGACAGCATCTACCTGGTAAACTAACTGAAATGGGGAGGTTCCCAATGACTTCTTGGTACTGATCATGTCATCCCACAAGGCATATTTAAGCTTATAGTCCCAATATTTTTTTTTTAGACAACAACTTCTTGGTGATCCTGATGAGGGTCTTTTTTTATGACTCAGCCATCCTGTTTCCCTGTGGGTAATAGGGTGTAGAATGTGTTAGGACAATGTTGTAATTCCCATAGAAGTCAATCATGGCCTTGGAATTGAATTCTTGGGAATTGTCTATTACTAACTTCCCGGGGAAACTAAACATGTCAAAGATGTTTGTCTCCAATAAATTTACGATCACCTTGTCAGTAGCATTCATTTTTGGAACAACTTCAATCCACTTAGTGAAGTAGTCAGTGGCAGTAAGAATCCCCTTATGTTGTGAATTGGAGGGTGGGTTTATCTCACCTATAAATTATAGTCTCCATTGTTGAAAGGGACCATTAGTAGTAATGGGATTTAGGGGTAGTGAGAGTAATTTTTGTTTTCCAGCAAATTTATGACATTCTTCACAAGATCTGACTATGGAAAACACATTAGAGAAGATGGTGGGCCAATAGTATCTGACCCTCATAATCTTTAGGGATGTATCTTTCCTATACTGGTTCCCTCCACAATCCCCTTTCTTCATATCTGTTATGACCTATTTAGACTCATCCTCATCTAGACATTTCAACAAAAAACCAACATGATCTCTCCAATACAAATTCTAGTTTATGATACAGAATTTTACAACTTTCAATTTAAGAGACCTAGCCTTAGATTTTTTTCAATTCTAGTGGACATTTTAGGTGCTACAAAAAGTACACAACATCTCTATACTAGGGTGAAAGAGAGTAATTATCAAATACCTACATTTTTTCCTTTCCAACCTGCATCATGGAAGCATATGATTGGATGAAAGTATGGTGTAATTCCAGTGCTTTGCAGTTTTAATCTGATAAATATTTTGCAAGGCCCTGCCCCCTAATCAACTTAGTGGGTTTTATGTGTAGGTCACACTCTAACAATTTGAAAATCCACTTGCCCCTCTTCTCTTCATTTCCTGTATGAACAAGAATTTCCTTCACACTGTTGCTAGGAACATGGGCTATTATGTTGGATTGCAAGACATACACCCTGAAAGATTTCAAAGCTTTGACCAATGCATATGCGTGATTCTCCAATATATCATATTTCAGTTCAACATCTCATAACACTTTACTAAAAAAAACAATGCGTTGTTCATTCCCTTCTTCATTCTTTTGCATCAATACAACAACAATAGTTTCCTCAGAGGCAAAGGAGAAGATTAGGAATTCTTTGGAATAGTCCGGACTAACCAGCACAAGGTCTTCAATCAAATCCTTCTTAATCCTTTGGAAGGATGATTTGGCCTCTGGTGACCATTTGATGTCAACATATTTCCTCAACATGTTAGTAATAATTCTTATGATTTCAGTAAAATTTGGCACAAAGCGCCTTAAAACATTTGTTTTTCCTATGAAAGATTGGATAACCTTCTTATTCCTAGGTATGTCAATTTTTTGGATAGCATCAACTCTCTCTAGGTCTATTTTTATTCCCCCTACTGATATACTATGGCCTAGGATTTTTCCTTCTAACATAGAAAAATGGGACTTTTTGGGATTCAAGGAGATTCCATACCTTCTACATTTTTTTAAAAATCTACTCCAAGTGTTGTATATATTCATCATCAAATTCTGAGAAGATGGTGATGTCATCTAGGTATATAACCATGAACTTGTCCTTTTCACCTACAAATGAAATTTCCATGGACCTATGGAAAGTGGCCCCTGCATTCATTAGGTCGAAGGGAATTTTGTCATACATGAGTGTGCCCCATGGGGTGGTGAAGGTTGTTTTCTCTTTGTCTTCTTCAAGAACTGTTATCTGGTTATATCCAGAATATCCATCCAACATGGAAATTCTGTGGGCACCTACTACACTTTGCAAAATATGATCCATCTTGGGAAAAGGATAATTTTCTTTTAGAGAAAACCTGTTCAGGTTCCCGAAGTCCACACATAGGCATATTTATCCACTCTTCTTCCTAACATGCACCAAGTTGGCCACCCAATCTGTGTACCTCAAGGGCACAATGATTTTGGCATCAAGCATTCATTTCAATTATT
>CBVK0102039574.1:0-11930 GCA_900067695.1 Picea abies
ATTTTGGCATCAAGCATTCATTTCAATTATTTTTCAATAATAGACATTAGCAGAGGATTGAATTGTCTAATTTTCTTCCTGAATGGCTTTGATCCCGCCTTTAGAGGGATCTTGTGTTGAATGATTTCAGTTTCAAAGGTCTTTAAGTCCTCATAAGATCATGAAAAAATATCAGCAACCATTTTCATGAGGCTGACATACCTGTTTCTTTTCTCCTCTGGCAGTGCCTTGGATATTTTGACTACTTTGGGATTTGTAGTTTTACCAATGTTGTAGTCCATTACTTCTTGTTCCTGATTTTTCATGGAAGCTTTCTTGGAGACATCATTGTTGTCAAACAACCTCTCCAGTGGAACTAAGCCTCTTGTGATATGATTTGTCTTGAGTTATACAATGTTGTGGCCAACCACCTTTTTCAGAAAATAAGATGTTTGCTGATTTTTTATTTCATCTTCCTCATTCTCTTGATCAATGGAGATATTTGAGAATTCTTCAATGGTTTGCAGGAACGTTTTGAGCTCCAAGTCATCACTAAATACCTTCCCATGCTTGACATTTTCTGGTATGGTTTTCCTATTCCTAACCTCCACTTCATATTTGAAATTTGGACTGATAGGAGGTTTAAAGTTGCTAGCATCTAGGTCTAAATAATCTTCCCTCTGATTAGCCTCTTTGGGAACAAAGGAAATATTGAATGCTAGAAATAAGTTGTACACTAAGTCCCTTACCTCGTTTTTGTATTGTTTCATCCTTTCATGATTTTCTTGATAAATTTCTTTGACTTGGTTGACAATCAACTCAAAATCACCAAATACTACCATTCTGTCAATGGCCATGTATTTGTCATCCCTTCAGCCCAGTACCAAGGCCTCATATTATTCTATGTTGTTAGTTGTTTCAAATTCCAACTTATATGAGAGTGTAAACACCTCCTTTGAGGGAGAAATGAGGACTATACCAGCACCAGAACCCTCCTTTGAAGATGATCCATTAAAACACATCTTCCATAATTCATTCCCTTGATCTGTCAGTGGTTGATTTATGCATTTGATGACTGATATTTCTGGTGTATCATCATTTATATGGAAAATAGATGACCCAATTTCATCGTCAAAAACATAAATTGGATGATTAACTAGATTCTGATGGTCACTAACAATACATTCCAATCTGACCTCTCTGTATGACCTCCCATGTTCCCCTCCAAAGATAGGAATGGTTGCAGATGTAAGATCCATCTGCAGGGATCCTCCAACTTTCTTGGCCCATGTCTTAGACAAAAGCATACAAAACTTGGGGGGTATGTCAGCTACAACAATATCCATCACTACACTTTTCATGGGTAGATGAGACAGAGAAACCATCGGATATTTAATTAGTACCAAGCATTTTACCATTTTAGAATCAAAGGAGTAAAGATCCTGATATGGCTTGGTGATCTCTAGTCCTATCTCTTCCATTACAACTTTAGGCATGACATTATGAGAGGAACCCAAGTCTGTCAAGCAATTATGAAATATTTTGTCATGGACATTCAAGGATATGTAAAAAGGTGGAGAAGCATCAGACCCATCTTCAATGTGTGGGCCCACAATAATGACAGGTTTTTCATCCTGCAAGATGATTACATCAGATGTCATCGCAGAAATAGGTGGCTTCAAAACCTTCATAATAGAGTTCTTGAATGGTATATTTTTCAACAATTCTGTTAAAGGTACATGGATCTTTATTTTTCTCAACTCATGCTCTATGCTGAAAGAGATTGGGTGTCTTTCTTCTTCTTTTACTTCATGGGCAACATGATTATATGGCAGAGGACGAATAGTTTTGTTTGTTGTACCCTTTCTTGGGCCTTGTTTGGGAGGAAGATATGATTTTGTTTTTTGAGCATGGGACTTTTCTTTGGGACCCCTTGGTCTAGGCCTCAAATCATACTTCTTTTGGGGATGACTTTGAAATATTTCCTCTTCCTTCACATCATCATCAAACTAACTTGACAACTATGATATCACATAGTCCTGGTGTGTTAGGCGATTAGGATAAAGATCAATCTCATTAAACAGTACAAAAAAATCATTCTCTACATCCATCTCTTCAATCTCATTGTTCTGGAAAGGAGGTACAACTCTTTGATCTTCAACATTTATCCTCTCTCTCTACATGATTTGAGGAGCATTATTCGACCTTCTAAATTGATTTGTGTTTCTGTTTCCAACATCCTGATATGGCCTATTTGGCTGCTTGGTTTCCCATTTTATCTTGGATATATATGAATATAGGGATTTCAAGGTCTTGGTCATATTCTCTAAAGTTTGAGTCTGATTCTGTTGGGTTGGAAGAAGAAGGAAAAACGTCCCTTTGCTTCTTTTTATCCCTATCTTATTTTTTCTTTAATTTTTCTGATACTAGGATGTTAGAATCAACTTCAATAGCTTCCTCTTGCATGAAAAAAAATGTGGTGTACCTTCTCTCCCTCAATAGAAGAGATAATTTGGAATCAAAGGAATTTTCAAATGTGATCTTGTTTGAGGCTTCAATTGGCTTAATCTCATCAACAATCTTGTTATACATTTTGTTGAACCTCTTGGTGAAATCTCATACAAACTCCCCACTCTTCCTTCTTAAAGCCCCAAAATCAGTAATATAATAAAAATAGTCTCTCCTATCCCCCCATTATTTTATAAAGGCCTCATCCAATTCCTCAATACATGTAATGGAAGCTAGGGTTAGGCCACATAACCACTTCCTTACCTCTCCATCCAGAATCTACACAAACAACCTCATCCATACATCTGTATGTTCAATGTTAAAGTTGTCTACAAAACTATAAAATGCCACCAAATGTTCTTCATGAGTTATATCCCCCTCACCATTGTACCTTAGAAGATACTTCATGTAATCACTTGTGGGGAAGGAATTCAAGTTTCGGGGCAGCACCAAAGGTGCATACCTAGCTGTAATGATAGCTTCTATCCTATTGACAGCTATGTTTGGGACAAATGGACTCTGAGGCTGAGGAGGATTTGTGGGTGTGGTTGATGAAGGATATTATGAAGCATAATTTGAGACATGGGATGAATGAGGACTAATGCCAAGGGGGTTTTGAAAAATGATAACCTCAGGCAGCTTATGGTTGTGGATAGAGGAAATTTTTTCAGCAGTGGCCTTTCCTTTGGATGGCAAGGGGTATCTCTAAGAAATGGTAGTCTTCATTAATTGTCTCTCTAAATAAGGGTTGGATGTGTCACCATTAATATCAAGGTTGAATTTGGGAGTTTTAGCAGGCTCAAGATTTGATTTCCTGGATCCTTTCCTTGGAGCCAAAATTCCTTAATAGGTTTGCATTCAGTGGAGTCTCCAGGTGAAATATGGCAGTTGCCTTTGTGCCAAATATTTTTTCACCATCAAAGATCAGATCTGATCGTTTTCATTCTCCCAGGGAAAGACACTTCGTTACTCTGTTCCCCGACAATGGTGCCATAAGATGTTGGTACAAAATTATTCACCTAACTGCTAAAGGGAAAAGCTAGGCCACCTCAAGTTATAGGAATGGTTTGTTTTTGAGAAGTTAGGTTTGTTGGCCAACTAATGGGTAGGGTTTTCAAGGATGTAAACCTGATTGTACTGACCAAACAATATGACTGCAGGTTCCCCTTAGCTAATGGTCTGCATTTTGATGAACATGTAAGGATATGGAAAGATAAATAAAGGAAACACAACAAGCAATACAATGAGTTACCTACTGTGTGATATTTATACTCAAAACAATATTTCAAGATCTAAACAATATCCAGATACAAATAATCCAATAGGCTGAAAAATAACTAATCCTTTTACTAAAGGAATAGTTGATTAACATGTTGCATAACAAAAAAATATTAATTAAAACAGTAGTTGAAAGGAAGAAGTAAATGCACATTGCACACATTCTGAATTTGCATCCAAGATAAGATTAAAACACATAAAGACTGGAGCAAGAAAAAACAAATTATCATCAAGATATATATTTACCAGGTAGAGAGATTTACAATCATAAGTTTCAGGTCCAACCAAATTTTGATGCTTGAATATTTCACTAAAATATGAACCCTCCTTCATTACAAAATCTGTCTATTTATCATTGTTGCAGAGGGTTTCGACCATTTTGAAAACTAAATTTTATCTCTACATAACAACCTCAAAACAACTCTTGGCTCGAGTGTATTCAATTGGGAATATAGTCATGACATACTTTAAACTTAACTTCAACAAAAAATGTGGTTCATATCAAACAAAAATGACCACTTATTATACTTTGACAGTAATGTCTTGAACATAGAGCAACTAGTCTTCTAAAAGTGCAAACTATAACTACTATTTGAGCTGGAGTAAAACAATCCTTAACAAAAACTTTGACAGATGAGGCTGACTAGAACTGTGCATGAGTACCCACATGTACTCCAACTAGAGACTAACTGGTAGATAGCTTGATTAGCTGGAATTATCCTCAGACTCTTCTTATTTAACAACAACAATCTTCTTCAGATTATCTCCTTCAAGAAGAAGAAATTTTTGTGATGCTTTCTTTTTAGTTTATGGGACCTCTTTTGCAGCTTAGAATGCTGCTTCTCCAACTCTTGATTCTGTTGTTGCAAAGTCTGAATTTTTTGTTTAAATGTTTGCACCTAGTGGCTGTCATTTATACCTTAATCAACCTCCACCTTTGTCTTAATTAAAACCTGCTTCTTACCTCTCTCTTTTATCCCCTGCTCTTCATCCATGGTAGCTTTAATGTGATCAACTAGCATTTTGCTTTTTTCTGGACCTCATTTCATACATGTGTATTACTTCAGACCCTCTACCATGTGCTTCTTTCATAGACCCCTGCATTTATTATATGTTGGCTTTGATCTCTAGTTTGGTGTCATCTGAAATTTGCTTGGAGGGTAACCATGCATTTGGGGAAATTCCATTAGATTCATGCTCAGGATTTGGGCCAAAGTCCCCTACATCTTGTTGTAAATGTGAATCCGCAGGGTATTATGTTTTGACGGTTGCAAATTGCATCCCTGAAGTTTCTCCCTTACTGAATTTCAACTTTTCTTTATCCCCTGTCATTTTATTCAATGTATGGACTGCCATTTATTCCATATTGGAGAATCTAGAGCTGTCCTCATGTTCAATTATAGTTGGTTGGGGATCTTTCAATGATGCGTTAAAAAGTGCCTTAGAATTCAATCTTAACTAATTAGTAATTCTGTTTTTTTTGTTGAGATTACTGGGAATTCTAGGGCCTTGATTCCCTTTCCTCTTTCTATTTTGCATAAATTCAAGGTACTCCTTAAGCAAGGTTTCCATGGGAACAAATTATGCATTAAAAATTTCAGGACTATGTTGTTTAGATCTCATTTGCCCCTTCATTTTTTTTTTTGGTAATTTTACCCTACTGCATGGTGGGAGTCACTTGTTCATCTTCAAAATGGTTGAGTGACAATGGGCCTTATGGGGTATCCTCTTCCTATTTCTTCTTTCTAGAAACGTTTCTACCTTCATTTCCTCTTCGTTTTGTAGTGGAAGATATCAGCTGCATTCGGGGGGTTTCCTCCTTCAATAGGGTGGTTGATTTGTTTCTTTTGGATTGGGTACCCTTCATTTTGGAGGTGTTTTTATTGTTTTTTTTTTCCGGGTTTCCTTTGATGAACAACTAGTTTCATGGGAAACCCTCCCTTCTAGATTATCTTCATATTTTTCACCCTTAGTCTTTGAATCAAGTTGTTTTTTTTGTTCTTGTAAATCTACAGATTTTAAAAAGTAATTCTAGGGCATCTCAATTTCACCCAAAGCGAATATCACCAGAATTTTTATGAAACCCTGGTGATACAATCTCCTTTGGGTAGACTCGAGATGGCTCTAAACCCTTCTAGTCATTTTATTTAAACTCTTGAGTAAATAAAAAAGAAAATTTAATTCCTTATCCTCGCTCAAAGGTGGTAACAATGCACAATCAAAAATTGCCCCTCACATGTGATGTACCTATGGAATGTTGTGAGGGTACCCTTCCATTCCTCATTTATCCATGTGATAGTAATTCCTTGGCTCCAGTCATGGTTTTGGTGCTCTAACACCAATAATTTATTGTAGAGTCTTGGGGGTAATTTACCGTTCTTAAACCACCTTTCTTCGTAGGCCAGAATAACACAGGATGCTTCAATGAAATATTCAATAATGTGGCTATAGGTGTCCCCGAGTTGGGTTTGGAACTCATTGAACATTTGTGCAAATAACACGGCCACACCTATGTGGTGTCCCTCAAAGGTGAAAATAAAGTACCATTATTGCTAGATCTTTAATTTCCAGGACAACTTCGAACAACTCGATCCCCTATGGATTTGTTTCGTTCAGCTTCCAATGGTATCGAAGAGACACCATTTTTGTATTGATCACCTCTTTTTCAAGCAATGAGCTAAACATGAATTTTAATCTAATGTAATTTAAAACATATAGTTATAATTCCCTGTAAACCTATGATGATGAGAACTGGAGGTTCAACTTGCACGATCTTAACACAAATTGTGCAATGATGAGCTCAATGGTAACCTTTCGTGAACTTGAGTGTACATGAGCATGCATATGCATGCAAGAACCAACACAACATTTTCAAATATTTAAATTTTTTTTAACGTTTAAAATAATTTAAACATCATGCTTTCCTATTGTTTGCAAAAACATGGATGTTCTTGCAATCAATTCTTTTCTACATCAAAAAGGCTTGGTCAGCTTGATGTAAGCTTATTAATGATAAATTCAAGATGACATGTGTTATTAACCCAAACCAAAACATTAAATAACCTTCCAATAAAGAAATAAAATGGTGCAAAGTCAATAGAAGGGTGAGAACAACTCAACATGACTCATTAAACCATGGAAAAGAAACTAAACGAAAATTAGGCTTTACATATGTATAGGATAATGGAGGGAAAGAGGAGAGATGTAGACCTAGGTTTCAACATTGGCTCCAACTGAGGATAACACTTTCCTATGAGGTGCTAAGAACAATAGGCTAGGTGCCTTACTTCTCAAAATATGCTCCCACTTGTTGTAACTTACCTCTGTTTCTGTCTACCATCCATGCTATCTATCTTATTTCAATCTAAAACATAAAACTGAAGCTACAACCTAGTGCCTTTGTTGGGATATGGAGTCTTTATTCAAACAAAACTATCAAATCCAAATGAAAATGAAAAAAAAATATGATACATCATGGAACACCGTTGGTCCATTAAGAAAAATAATATTTTAGAAAGCTCTCATTAACTGGGCCTCCAAAGATCTCAGTATCATCTAGGTTTTGCAATATAAATGTATTATTATTCAAAACCTTGACCACTTTTAATGGAACAAACCAAATATTATCGAACTTACCATGCTTATGCTTGTCCTCCCTTCTGACATCCCACCTCAAGACTAGGTCTCCTTCTTGAAATATTTCCTTTTTAGTTTTCCTGTCAAAGGATGCCTTGACCTTGCTTTGGTATGCCTCAGTTCTCTGATTCAATGCTTCTCTCTTATGTTGTACTTCAATAATATGAAAAATTATTCTCTGGATGTCATTAGGTTCCTCCACTTCCTCTGGTATAAATTTTAAGACAGGTAGAACAAGATGAGTGGGAAAGACATCATATACCCCATAAACTAGCTAAAATGGGGAGGTTCTTAATGACTTCTTTGTGATGATATTGTCATCCCACAAGGAATATTTAAGCTTAGAGTCCCAAGATTTTTTGTTTTCATCCAACAACGTCTTGATGATCCCGATGAGGGTATTGTTTCATTATTCAACCAACCCATTTCCCTATGGGTAATAGGGTCTAGAATGTGTTAGGACAATGTTGTAACTCCCACAGAAGTCAATCATGGCCTTGGACTTGAATCCTTGGGAATTGTCTATTAATAACTTCCATGGGAAACCAAACCTGACAAAAATGTTTGTTTCAAAGAAATTTATGATCACCTTTTCAGTAGTATTCCTGGTGGGAACAACTTCAATCCACTTAGTGAAGTAGTCAGTGGCAGTAAGAATCCACTTATTTTTTCCATTGGAGGTTGGGTTTATCTCACCTACAAAGTCTAGTCCCCATTGTTGAAAGGGACCACTAGAAGTAATGGGACTTAGGGGTAGTGAGAGTAATTTTTGTTTTCCAACAAATTTCTAACTATGGAAAACACATCAGAGAAGATGGTGGGCCAATAGTATCCGACCCTCAAAATATTGAGGGTTGTATCTTTCCAATGTTGGTTTCCTCCACAAGCCACTATGTGCATATTTGTTATGACATTTTTAGACTCATCCTCATCGAGACGTTTCAACAAAATACCAGTATGATCTCTCCAATACAAATTATGGTTTATGATGTAGAATTTTACGGCTTTCAATTTAAGAGACCTAGCCTTATATTTTTCCAATTCTAGTGGACATTATAGGTGCTACAGGGAGTACACAATATATCTATACTAGGGTGAAAGAGAGTAATGATAAAATACCTACATGTTGTCCCTTCCAACCTACATCATGGAGGCATCTAATTAGATGAAATTATGGTGTAATTCCAGTGCTTTTCATTTTGAATCAAATAACAATTTTGCAAGGCCCTACCCCTTAATCAACTTAGTGGGATTTATTTGTAGGTCATACTCTAAAAATTTTACAATACACTTTCCCCTCTTCCCTTCACTATCTAGTTGAACAAAAATTTCCTTCACATTGTTGCTAGGAACATAGGCTATTATGTTGGATTGTAGGACATACACCCTAGAGGCCTTTAAAGATTTAACCAATGCATAAGCTTGCTTCTCCAATATATCATATTTAAGTTCAACATATTGGATCACTTTACTGAATAATAAAATGGGTTTCTCATTCCCTTCTTCATTCTTTCACAATAATACAACAACAATAGTTTCCTCGGAGGAAAAGGAGAAAATGAGGAATTCTTTTGAATATTCCAGATTAACTAGCACAAGGGATTCAATCAAAGACTGTTTAATCCCCTATAAGGATGATTTGGCCTCTTGTGACCATTTGATGTCATCATATTTCTTCAACATGTTAGTAATAGGTCTTATGATTTCAACAAAATTTGGCACAAAGTGCCTTAAAAAAAATATTTTTCCTATGAAAGATTGAATAACCTTCTTATTCCTAGGGATGCCAATTTTATGGATAGCATCAACTCTCTATGGGTCTATTTTTATTATCTCTATTGATATAATGTGACCTAGGAGTTTTCTTTCTAACATAGAAAAATGAGACTTTTTGGATTCAAGGAGATTCCATACCTTCTACATTCTTGAAAAATATGCTCCAGGTGTTGTAGATGTTCGTCATCATATTTTGAGAATACAATGATGTCATCCATGTATATGACCATGAAATTGTCCTTTCACCCATAAATGAAATGTCCATGGCCCTCTGGAAGGTGGCCCCTACATTCATCAGAACGAAGGGCATTTGTTTATACATGAATTTGCCCCATGGGGTGGTGAACGTCGTTTTCTCTTTGTCTTCTTCAAGAACTATTATCTAGTTATAACTAGAATATCCATCCATCATGGAAATTATGTGGGTACCTACTACCCTTTGCAAAATATGGTCCATCTTGGGAAAAAGATAGCTGTATTTTAGAGAACACATGTTCAAGTTCTTGAAGTCAACACACAAACATATTTCTTCACTCTTCTTCCTAATAGGCACCAAGTTGGCCACCCAATATAAGTACCTCAAGGGCACAATGATTTTGGAATCAAGCATTCATATCATTTTTTTTTCATTAATAGACATTAGTAGAGGATTTAATTGTCTAATTTTTTTCCTGGATGGCTTTGAGCCTACCTTCAGAGGGATCTTGTGTTCAATGATTTCAGTGTCAAAGGTCTTCAAGTCCTCATAAGACCATGAAAAAATATCAGAAAGATTTTTCATGAGGCTAACATCCCTATTTCTTTTCTCCTCCAGCAGTGTCTTGGATATTTTGACTAGTTTGGGACTTGCAATTGTCCCAATGTTGCAGTCCATTACTCATTGCTCCTAATTTTTCACGACAACTTTCCTCGAGACATCATTGGTGTCAAACAACCTTTCCAATGGAACTAAGCCTCTTGGGATATGGCTTGTCTTGAGTTCTACAATGTTGTGGCCAACCACCTTGTTCAGAAAATAATATTTTTTCTGATTTTTTGTTTCATCTTCCTCATTCTCTTGATCAATGGAGATATTTGAGAATTATTCAATGGTTTGTAGGAACCTTTTGAGCTCCAAGTCATCACTAAAGACCTTCCAATGCTTGACATTGTCTGATATGTCTGTCCTATTCATAACCTCCACTTCATATTTGACATTTGGACCAATAAGCAATTTAAAGGTATTGTTATCCAAGGATAAATAATCTTCCCTCTTATTAGCCTCTTTGGGAACAAAGGAAGTATTGAATTCTATAAATAAGTTATGCACCAAGTCCCATATTTCATTTTTGTATTGTTTCATCCTTTGTTTCTTTGGTTGATAAATTTCTTTGACTTGGTTGACAATCAAATCATAATCACCAAAGACTGCTAATCTATCAATGCCCATGTCTTTATCAACCCTCAATCCTAGCACCAAGGTCTCATATTCTTATATGTTGTTAGTTGTTTCAAATTCCATCTTATATGAGAGTGTAACCACCTCCTTTGAAGGAGAAATGAGGACTATGCCGACACTGAAACCCTCCTTTGAATATGATACATCAAAATACATATTCCATACTTCATTCCCTTGATCTGTCAGTGCCTAATTTGTGCATTTGTTGACTGATATTTCTGATGCATCATAATTTATATGGAAAATAGATGACCCAATTTCATCCTCAACAACATAAATTGGATGATTGGAAAATAGATGACCCAATTTCATCCTCAACAACATAAATTGGATGATTATCTAGATTCAGATGATCACTAATAATATATGCCAATATGACCTCTCTATATAACCTCCTTTTTTCCTCTCCAAAGACAGGAATGGTTGCATATGTAAGATCCATCTGCAGGGACCCTCCAACTTTCTTGGCCCATGTCCTCGACAAAAGAATACCAAACTTGGGAGGTATGTCACCTAAAAAAATATCCATAACTACACTTTTCATGGGTAGCTGAGACAAATAAACCACCACATATTTAATTAGTCCCAATAATTTTACCTTTTTAGAATCAGAGTAAATATCCTAGTATGGCTTGGTGATCTCTAGTCCTAGCTCTTCCATTACAACTTTAGGAATGAAATTATGAGAGGCACCTGAGTCCGACACAAAATTATGCATTTTTTTTAATGGACACTCAAGGATATGTAAAAAGGTGGAGAAGTATCAGACCCATATTCAATGTGTGGGTCCACAGTATGGAAGGTTTTTCATCCTGCAAGATGATTACATCATATTTCATAGAAGAAAGAGGTGGCTTCAAAACCTTCATAATAAATTTCTTGAATGGATCATTTTTCAACAATTTTGTTCAGGGTACAAGGATGTTTATTTTACTAAGCTCATGCTCTATGCTAAAAGAGATTGGTTGTCCTTCTGCTTCTTTTACTTTAGGAGTAGGAGGATTATATGGCAGAGGATGATCAATTTTTTTTTATGTACCCTTGCTTGGGCCTTGTTTGGGAGGAAGATCTGATTTATTTTTCTGAGAAGGGACATTTTGTGTGGGACCCCCTCGTCTAGGCCTCAAATCATACTTCTTTCGGGGATGACATTGAAATATTTCCTCTTTCTTCACATCATCAAACTAGCTTGACAACTATGATATCTCATAGTCCTACTGTGTTAGGTGACTAGGATAAAGATCAATCTCATTAAAAATTACAACATAATCATCTACAACATCACTCTCCACATCCATCTATTCAATCTCATTGT
>CBVK0102039576.1:0-18309 GCA_900067695.1 Picea abies
AACATGAAGGTTGACTACAATGAACAAAGAACCTAACAAAGGGTGAATTACGGACCTGCAATCATTAAAACATGATACCTGCATTAAATATATGAAGGGAGAATCTATCAAGGATGAATTTCAACCATTTACTCTTAGATATGCTTAGAAGAATGAACAAAAGTGAAATGAATGTGAACTGGAGAAAAACACACTAAAAGGGGAAACCATCATGAATCTCTTCTATAAAAAACACTCTCTTATTGTATTAAAATTCATGAGAAAATAAAGAGTTTTCAGCTACAAAAGAAGGCCTCCTCCTAGCCAGTCGAACCCTTCCACTATTATAAATGATAAAATATGTACCAACAAAATTTTCAAACTGTTCCTAATTTATTGGAATCAAAATTAACTGAAATAAATATGGTTGAAATAGATTTGAGTTGTTGGAGTTGGTGGAATCAAATGGAGTCAAATATCTCACCACCTGTTCATTTGACTGTAATCTGTTGCTAATTGCATGCCTTAAAATCTGAGATTTCCCTAAAAATATGCAATTGTATTCTTGGACTATTGATCATCCTCCCTGAAATCTAGATCTCATTTCATTTGCTTGACCAAAATTTCTGGAGAAGATTTCGAGGTTTGAATATGTTGTCCATATTATCTGATTTAGGGAGATTTGAAAAGGTTTATATCTTCTCACTGCCAAGTGATTTGTCACCAAATTATCTGCCACATTTTCATAACAAACTGGATCTACTGCTACACAAGTTCTACCTACAACGTTTGTGTAACACACATCATATTTGAACTATCGATTTCCCTCCTTGATATTTGCACTTGGCTGTTGAATTTGTGCCTTGAAATCAAGATCTGATTTCCATTTTCATTCTCTAGATACTCGATTATTACCCCAAAATGCTCAACACAATATCTTGACAAATTCTTCAAATCCAGAGATTCTATTTTACTTGTTGATTTCATGCCTTTGTTTTTGGATAAAATATTTTATCTTTGAGATTTTGTTTGACCTGGATATTGATTTAACTAACATTAGCACTGCAATGATTAGCCCCAACATCACAATCTTTACTTATGGGAAATTTGAGAAAATTTGTAGCCTTCATGCTCTAGATTCATGGCACCGGTTCTTGAGGGATAAAAATGTTGCCAACTTCTCCTTGAGACAACCGTGTATAGCCAAAGGAAACTTCATTGGTTGTGGAATATGATATGTATGAAGGTGATATTCTCTTGACATTTTAATTTACAATATCACACTTTACCACTAGTAAATAACACTTTCCATATCAAGAATCAAATAAGAAACAAGCTCCCATTGCTTAGATATATGAGCCTTAAACAATGTTGGAGGAAGCATTTAGACCCGCTGCTGTAAGCAATTCCATTCTAATACTAATATTTCTCTTCCTTGAACTTTATTCATTGTTCTCGTGATAAAGACATATGAATCCTTTTATATGCAAGACACAATGTCTTCAAGTTCTTTGAATTTTAGAGATTTATCTATGGCACCTCACACTAGACTGCAGCTATGAACATGTTGTCCTTTTTGCACCAATACTACCACAAAATATATAATAAATCTTAGAAGCTCCACCAATCAATTAATCATAAAAATAACATCTACCTCTTGGGCATATTCAATGTAAAGAGGTTACAAAGAAGAAACAATTCCTTTTGTTCTTCTTTAGGCCTGATTAGTCCAACATATCTCTCATTAGGTTGGTTGTAATATAACTGAACTGAACTACCTGAACCAATACTAGAATATTCATTCTTTGCAGTCTTCATATGCATTGAAAAAGAAGTGGATTCTTGTGCATGTTGTATTTCTAAGTGCTTATTATCTATATCAAATTCCCCAAATCTCATCCCCATCCTCATACTTCTCTTAAGAATAGCAACACCTCCACATCCATATTGAGAATTAAGACTCTCATTTGCAATTCTTCCAAACATGTAATTGTTGTTCCCATATCCATTGCATAGATCAAGATGCCTGTCAAAATGTGAGAATGTCTCTTGAGTTCCAGGAGTGATCAATGAAATTACATTTGTGTAGGGTGGAAAATTGTTATACAAAATAGGTATTGTTGGTCTTCTTCATCCTTTTGCACCCTTGATTCAACAAGCGAAAATGGCCACTTGGATATTCAACAACTCATTGAGCTTGATCTTGGGAACTTTGCATAGTTGACAAACTCAATTTGACATCTGCGCATCCTCTATTTGACACTTAGATTTATTATTTAATATCATGGCTATTAAATCCTTCCACAAAACCCCCTTACTTGGTGAATTATGGCATTCACCATAAAGGATATGGCATGCACTTCCTCAACCTCAACGGGAAATGGCCGAAAAAAACCCCTTTAACATTTGGTTCTCGTTTGTTGCCTTGTAACACCACCTTGGGCTCTTGATATGCGGTATCGATAATGGTGTGACTTGGTAGCTAGTGCTAACTTGTGTGCCTGGATAGACACATTTTTTAGGCTTGACTCATGGCTCAGATTCATGACACTTATGCAACTCTTTTACTTGGCTAAAAGCACGGTTAAAGCTCTCCTTCTTACCTAAAAATTCGCATGGCTCTACTAGATCTGCGAATCCACCAAAAATATGTATTTTCATAGCATATCGATGATATAATTGAATTTGGGTTATAAAATGAGTGTTTAAAATGGCACAAATTTGAAACCCACCCTGTATTGACACTTGTAGATCTCCACCATAAATTATTTTCTTGACCATGTTGACATTTGGAAAATAATGCTAGCAGTTGGTGTTTGAATCCACTTGGGTATAGGTAGTTATCATTGATACTTAGGCTCTTGAGACTTTCATGATGAGTAAAAATACAAGGAAAAAACAAATTGTTGACACTTGAAATTGACGTTAATCATTCTTAAAATTACTTAGCTCTCCCTTGGTAGAATTCAATGATATACTTGACCTTTGGCAATGACAATAACAATGAAATAATAGTTCTTTCCTCATAACATATTGCATGAAAGGACTGAGAGAATAAACATTGGTTTTAAAAAACCAAATTTTTATTTGTCAAACGTTGAAGAAATTGGCCCAAGATTTCCAATTTTTTGTTTTAACAATAAGAAGAATGGAAATATTGATACAAACGATGAGAGGGGAGAAAATCTGGCAATAAAATGGTGAGATCTAACGAATATTTCACAAATTGGCGAGGGAGTCAAATTTGCATGTGATAATAGGTGTGGTTTATGGAGGAGATGATAAATTAGAATTTGAGACAGGGTATTTTTTAGGACTAACGACAAGGGGGTTTTGAAAAATGATAACCTTAGGCTGATTATGGTTTTGGAAAGAGAAAAAAAAATCAGCAGTGGCCTTACCTTTGGATGGCAAGGGGTATCTCTGAGCAATGGTAGTCTTCCTTAAATATCTCTTTGAATCAGGGTTGTCTGTGTCACCATTAAGATCAAGGTTGAATTTGGGAGTTTTAGCAGGATCAAGATTTGATTTCCTGGATATTTTCCTGGGAGCCATAGTTCCTTAATATATTTTCATTTAGTGGAGTCGTTAGGTGAAAGATGGAAGTCACCTGTGTGCCTAATCTTTTTTCACCATCAAATATCTTATATTATCATTTTCATTCTCCCAGGGAAAGATACTTCGTTACTCTGTTCCCCAACAACGACGCCAGAAGATGTCGGTTCTAAAGTATGCACCTAACTGCTAAAGGGCATAGCTAGGCCACCTCGAGTTTTGGAATGGTTTGTTTTTTATAAGTTGGATTTTTTGGCAAGCTAATGGGTAGGTTTTCAAGGATAGAAATTTGGTTGGACTAGACAAACAATATGATTGTAGGTTCCCCTTAGCTATTGCTATGCATTTTGATGAACATGTAAGGATATGAAAATATAAACAAAGGAAACACAACAAGAAATTCAAAGAGTTACCTATTGTTTGAAATTTTATACTTAAAATAATATTTCAAGACCTAAAACAAATACCAAGATACAAATAATCCAACAGGTTAAAATATAACTAGTCATTTTACTAAAGCAATAGATGATTAACAGGTTGCATAATAGTAAAAATATTAATTAAAACAATAGATGAAAGGAAAAAAGAAATGCACATTGCACACATTCCAAATTTTCATCCAAGATAATATTAAGAACACATAAAGACTTGAGAAAGAAGACACAAAATGTCATCAAGATATATATTCACCAGGTAGAGAGATTTACAATCAAAAGTTTCAGGTCCAACCAAATTCTGATGCTTGAATCTTTCACTAAAAAATGAACCATTCTTCATTACAAAATCTGTCTATTTATCATTGTTGCAGAGGGTTTTGACCATCTTGAAAACTAAAGTTTAACTCTGCATAACAACATGAAAACAACTGTTTGACTTGAGTGTATTCAATTGGGAATATGGTCATGACATTCTTTAAACTTATACTTAACAAAAAATGTGGTTCATATCAAAAAAAAATGACCACTTATTATGCTTTGACAATATTGTCTTGAAGTTATAACATATAGAATTCTAAAAGTGCAAACTATAACTACTATTTATGCTGGAGTAAAAAAATCCTTCACAAAAAAATTGATAGATGAGACTGGAAAGAACTGTGCATGAGCACCCATGTTCATTCTAGTTGGAGACTAAGTTGGGAGATATATTGATTATATGGAATTATACTAGAGCCCCTTCTTCCTCAACAAAAAAAATATTCTTCAGATTATATCCTTAAAGAAGAAGCAAGTTTTCAGATGCTTCCTTTGTAGTTTCTGATACTTCTTTTGCATCTTAGAATTCTTCTTTTCGATCTCTTGGTTCTGTTTTTACAAAGTCCGAGTTTGTTGTTTTAATGTTTGCACCTGGTGGCTATCATTTATACCTTCATCAAATTCCACCTTCGGATTAATTAAAATCTTCTTCTTACCTCTATATGTTAGCCCCTGTTGATCATCTATGGCATCTTTATTGTGATCAACTAGTATTTTTCTTTTTATGAACCTCATTTCATACATGTGTATTACTTCAGAACCTCTGCCATGTGCTTCTTTCATAGACCCCTACATTTCTTCTCTATTATCTTTGATATCTAGGTTTGTATCACCTGAAAGTTGCTTGGAGGGTAACCATGTATTTGGGGAAATGCCATCATAGTCCTTCTCAGGATATGGTCCAAAATCCCCTACATTTTGCTGTAAACCTGAATCTGCAGGGTATTCTTTTTTTATAGTTGCAAATTGTACCCCTAAAGTTTCTCCCTTACTGAATTTCAAATTTTATTTATGCCCTGTCATTTTATTCAATGTATGGACTACCATTTATTCCATATTGGCAAATCCAAAGCTGTCCTCATCTTCAATTATAATTGGTTGGGGATATTTCAATGATGGATTAAAAAGTTCCTTAGAATTCATTCTTAACTGATTAGTAATTATGTTTTTCCTATTGGGATTATTGGGCATTCTAGGGCCTTGATTTTCTTTCCTCGTTCTATTTTTCTTAGCTTTAAGGGACTCCTTAAGAAAGGTTTCCATGGGAACAAATTTTTCATTAACAGTTTCAAGACTATGTTGTTTAAATCTCATTTTTCCCCTCATTTTTGTTTTGGTCATTTTACCCTATTGCATGGTGGGAGTCATCAACTCATATTCAGAATTAATGGGTGACAATGGGCCGTGTGGGGTATCCTATGCATGTTTCTTCTTGATATAAAATTTCCTACCTTCATTTCCTCTTTGTTTTGCAGTGGAATATCTTAGTTTCATTCAAGGGGTTTCCTCCTTCACTGGAGTGGTTTATTTGCTTCTTCTAGATTGGGTACCCTTCGTTTTGGAGGCCTTTTCCTTGTTTACTATTTGTTGGGTTTCCTTTGATGAGCCACCAGTTTCATGGGAAACCATCCCTTCTAGATCATCTTCATGTTTTTCAACCTTATTATGTGGGTTAGGTTGTTGTTCCTTTTTTTGTAAACCTACAAATTGTAAAAATTAGTCCCAGGGCATCTCAATTTCACCCAAAGAAAAGAGCACCAGAATGCTTATCAAACCATGGTGATAAAATCTCCTATGGGAAGACTTGAGGTGGCTCTGAACCCTTCTGGAAATTTTATTTAAACTCTTGAGTAAATAAAAATGCAAATTTAATTCCTTATCCCCGCTCAGGTGCATGAGAAATCAAAGATGGTAACAATGCACAATTGAAAATCGAATCTCACCTATGATGTACCTCTGGACTATTTTGAGGGTACCCTTCCATTCCTCCTTTATCCATGTGATACTAATTTCCTGGCTCTATTCAGGGTTTTGGTGCTCTGACACCAAGTATTTATTGCATATTTTTGGGGGTAATTTACCATTCTTAAACCAACTTTCTCCATAGACTGGGAGAGCACAGGATGCTCCAATGAAATGTTTTGTAATGTGGATACAGGTGTTCTCAAGTTGGTTTTGGAACCTATCAAATGTTTATGCAAATAATAGGACCATGCCTATGTGGTTTCCCTCAAAGGTGCAAATAAATTCATACCATTCTTCTTTGACAAATAGATATCTAATTTCCGTGACAACTTCGAACAACTCGAGCCCCTGAGGCCCTGTTTTGTTCATATTTCAAAGGTCTCAGGGAGACACCATTTTGTGTTGATCACCTTTTCTTCAAGAAACAAGATGAACATGAATTTTAATCTAATGTAATTTAACACCTGTAGTTATAATTCCCCGTAAACTTGTGATGATGAGAACTGGATGTGAAACTTGCACAATCTTAACATGAACTATGCAATGATGAGATCGATGGTAAAATTTCATGAACTTTAGTGCTCATGAGAATGCATATGCATGCAGGTGCCAACACAACATTTTCAAATATTTAAAATTTTTTGAAGATTTAAAATAATTTAAACATCGCGCTTTCCTACTGATTTAAAGAACATTATTTCAATCAGTTCTTTTCTGCATCAAAAAGGCTTGGTAAACTTGCTATAATATCATTAATGGTAAATTCAAGATGACATGTGTTATTAACCAAACCATAACATGCAATAGACTTCCAAGAAAGCAAGAAAATGGTGTAATGCCAATAAAAGGGTGAGAACAACTGAAACTCACTGATTAAACCATGGAAAATTAAACTAAACCAAAATAAGGCTTTACAATGTATAGGATAATGGAGGGAAAGGGGAGAGGTGTAGAACTAGGTTTCAACAGGTGGATTAATCATGTTTAATATGTAATCATCTGACCTTTAGGTCATTCTCCAACTCTCCACTTCAAACCTCCAGAGTCACGAATCCCTGAAGCTATGAAGTGTGTTAAGAAATGATCATAGCGATCAATTATGAGTTTATTAACAGACACACACACACATATAACCATTTTCCTGCACATATTGAATTCCTGGTGAAAATTAAATGAATATTATTTGCCATACATGAAAAATAAGAAAATGAAATATAGTTTTCCAGTCTTTATAAAATAATTTAATAGAATCCTAATACAAGGAAATATCTCTATTCTGGAAATTAAAAATGCAATTATAATCTCTCCCTCCTCATGAGTAAATGAGTAAATTTATTTCCTTATTACTATGCTTTAACATTCATACCAAAATTTAAGGAAATTGGTCCTAAGATAAGGAATTTCCTCCACAGTAAATTTTTCATTTTTACTAGAATTTACAGCCTACCACAATTAAGGGTATTCTTCCCAAATTTGTAGGGAATTTAACCCAAATTTAGCATAAATTTTTATTAATGCCCAAATAGAATTTTAAGATCTTTTGCATTTTAATTCAATTAGTCAACTTCATGTTTGTTTCCTAATTATTTTTCCTTAATACCCATTTATAATGGCTTTTAGTGTTTTTCAATATTTGGGTTACTTTCCTAAATCCCAAACACATATCTAATATCCTCTAAGTTTTCTGGTAAAATGCTTTAGGGAAACTTGGAATAAAACAATATCATGTAGAAATCAATCTCTCTCCCTTTTACACTATCATGCAGAAATCAATCTCTCTCAGTCAACCACAACATTCACACCCATAATTTGGCACAGAAAGTCACAAGGTGAAGTTGTTCACCAATATATCATTCAGCTATAACATTTCACATTGACACCTAAATTTTCAAGGCACTTTAATCATAAAATTTAACTTATATTTCTTTAAAATATATATTATAATTATTACTGAACTTTAACACTACAAAGATTTTAGCAAAATATACTTATCTATAACTAGAAAGTGTTGTAATTTTTGAAAGGGATGCCTTTTCCACCCAACCATAGGCACAAAAAATCCTAGAAGGATTTACTGTTGGCCACCCCCTAGCTAGACCATGATTCCCAGAGAGAGATTCTTCCTTTTATTCAGCAACAACCAGAGATGGATTTTACTCTCCGCGTCCCACAAGAACTTGGCATACCGTCTTTCTCTCCACCAAGAAAGAGGGTTTGTAATGAGTGCTTCCTCAATCACTCATATTCTCTACAACCCTATTTATCATCTTGGATAGAAAATGCTTCACAACAGTTCCTATACCCATAAACAATTTTGTTGTTCATTTCTCTTTAGAATCAAAGAACTACACATGCTCTCCCTCTTCCGAAATGGTCACCAAACCCATTCCTCTTTCCTCTTCCTTTCTACCCATGATTTTCCTTCCTTTATTTCCTCCCTCAACAATATTTCATGGGTCCATCCCCGATTTCATGGGTCATATCAGGAAGTTTCCAGACGGGTACTCTACTCATATCCTCATTGACTCCTGAGGTAGATTTTCCAACCACCATCTTGACTGGTAATTAAATTCTCTAGGTTAGAGGATTGTTCTAGATGTGGACAATTTCAATCTAGCAGAGTACTAGTCTGGTAAGGGTCATTTCAACCATTATTAGTTCCCCTCACCATCTCTCTCATGCATCATAATCTACATTGGCATCCCCTTCAACAGTTATTCAACATATTCAATTTTATTTAGTAAAAAAAATATATACATCACCTTATATAATCAAATGTTTATCAATTCCAACATCCACACATAATCAATATGCCCATAGTCTCTTAGAAAAATAAATTTATATTTATAAGCTGGGGGAAACAGGGGTATTACAATCCCCTCCCCCTTAAAGGAACACCATCCTCAGTGTTGTACCTATTTCTATTCTCTTTATGTACAACAATGAACAAAAATGGGTATGCATGTTTCATGGAATCCTCCATTTCCCATGTAGCTTCATTTGGACCAAAGTGTTTCCACTGCACTTCCGATCTCACAGTTATTCAACATATTCAATTTTATTTAGTAAAAAAAATATATACATCACCTTATATAATCAAATGTTTATCAATTCCAACATCCACACATAATCAATATGCCCATAGTCTCTTAGAAAAATAAATTTATATTTATAAGCTGGGGGAAACAGGGGTATTACAATCCCCTCCCCCTTAAAGGAACACCATCCTCAGTGTTGTACCTATTTCTATTCTCTTTATGTACAACAATGAACAAAAATGGGTATGCATGTTTCATGGAATCCTCCATTTCCCATGTAGCTTCATTTGGACCAAAGTGTTTCCACTGCATCTTGACCTGTGCAATGGTTCTATTTTTGAGTGGGATTTATTTCTTGTCTATTATGCATTGTATCTCTGGTGGGAATTTTCCCTCTGGTTCCACCTAAAGCATAGACTAATAAATTATATGATTAGAATCATGTACATATTTCTTCAATAACGAAACATGGAAAACATTATGTTCTTTCACTATGGGAGGAAGTGCTGGTATGTATGATATAGGTCCCACTTTGTCCAAAATTTCGAAGGGTCCACAAAACTGAGGTTACATCTTGGCACAAGATCCCATTCTCAAGGAAATTTTTCTAGGAATAACTCAAAGATACACATGATCCCCTGCTTTGAACTCTCTATGAGTCTTTTTTCTGTCCACATAGCTTTTTTGTCTATCATGAACTATTTTTCAGATTCTTCTTTATTCAAACTACTTGTTGTTCCATTTATTTTAGCATATATGGCCCAAATGTAATTCTATCTACTGGGTTATTCCAGCTGATTGGAATATTTCATTGTCTACCATAGAGAGCCTCAAAAGGGCTCATATTTAATGACTCATGACAACCATTGTTGTAGGAAAACTCTACTAGTGGTAGGTATTCTTCCCATTTCTTGGGTTGATTCATCACATGCATCCTTAACATGTCTTGTAACACTTGGTTTACCCTCTCTATATTTCCATCAATTTGAGGGTGATAGGCTATACTAAATAGCAATTTAGTTTCAAAACCAACAAACATAGATTTCCAAAAAAATGAAGTAAATTTTTTTATCTCTGTTTGATATGATCTCCTTAGGCATGCCATGCAATCTAAATATTTATTTCATGAAAATATTGGCAATATCTATTGTCTTGCAAGTTGGATTTACAAGGATAAAGTGAACAACCTTACTCAACTTGTCCACAACTACCATAATAACATCATTTTTATTGTTTCATTTAGGAAATCCTGTGATGAAATCCATGGAGATGGTTTCCCATTTCCATTGTGGAATTGGTAAGGGATGCAGCAACCCTAATGGATGTCGGTGTTCCACCTTAAACTGCTGACATTATAAACATTTAACTAAGTAATAAGCTATGTCCTTTCTCATTCCAGGACAATAAAATCATTTCTTAGTGGTTGTGATCATTTTATGATAACCAAGATGACCAATATAAGGTTTTTTATGTAGTTTATCCATTATGAACCTCTTCAAGTTGTCACAATTTGGAATATACAACCTACCTTTGTAAGTTAACAGGATATCATTCAACAATTTATAGCCCTCATACTTCAACCCTGTGGGTTCTTGTTCTAGGTATGATCTAACAATATTGAAAAATGCATATGGCTCTTGTGCACTTTTGACTTTTTCCTTGATGTCTGGTTCACAGGTTCTTACAGCTTCCAAGTGAATCACTTTCATACTTCAACTAGGGGAATCAACCACCCTATTTTATTTTCCTTTAATATGTTTTCTTTGAAAATCGAAATCACTAAGGAGATCCATCCACCTAGCCTGTCTAGAATTGAGTTTGGGTTGGTCAAACAAATATATCATCCCATTGTGGTATGTCATAAGTATGAATCTTCTTCCTAGGAGGTATTGCCTCCACATTTTTAAAGCATATACTATGGTAGCCAATTCCAAATAGTGTGTCACATAATTTATTTCATGTTTAATCAATTTTATGGATTCGTAGAAAGTCACATGCCCTTATTGCATAAGTAATCCCTCGAGTTCTTCCTTTCAAGAATCTATACACACAAGGAAGTCCTTGTTTGGGTCGAAAATTTTCATCACAGGTGCATTGGTTAAAAGTTGCTTCAGCTACTGAAAAATCTCTTCACACTCTCCTGTCCAAATGAATCTAAATCCCTTTTTCTGAAGGGAGGTGATTGGATAACCAATCTTTGAAAACCCATTTATGAACCTCCTATAGTATCCTGCTAGGCCCATAAAGGATCTGATATGAAGGAAATCCTTTGGGGTAGGCTAATCCATAATGGATTTGATCTTGTCAGGATCAACTGCCACTCCTTCTTCAGAGATAACATGGCCTAAATAATGGACTTTTTTTTGGAAGAAGTCGCACTTACTAAGATTCACATAGATATTGTTCTCTCTCAACACTTGAAACACTAACTTGAGATGTTCTTCATGCTCTTCCATACTATTATAATAGATTAGGATATCATAAATGAAAACCAATGCAAATCTGTTCAAGAAATTTTTGAGCACATTATTCATTAAGAACATTAGGTGGTTGTTACATTGGTAAGCTCAAATGGAACCACCACAAATTCATAGTGCACATACCTCATCCGAAATGATATTTTGTGGATGCATTCATCCTTAATTCAAACTTGATGGTATCCAAACCTCAAGTCAATCTTGGAGAAAATTGTAGCACCCCTTTATTGATAAAACACGTTATCAATTATTGGCAAGGGATACTCATTCTTAATGGTCATCTTGTTGAGTTTTCTATAGTCTATGCACAACCTGACTGTGTCATCCTTCTTCTTCACAAAAAAAGTTGGTGCTCCTAGAGGAGACACACTAGGTCGAATGTAACCTTCATCCAACATCTCCTTTAGCTATAGTTTGAGCTCAAATATCTTTTATGTACTTATTATATAGGGTTTTCTAGACATTGGCACCACTCCAGGTACAAGTTCTATTGAAAAATCAATATCTCTTCTTAGTGGTAGACCTGGTACTTCTTCTGGAAACACATATTTATACTCTCTTAATATAGGATAGTCGTCTAGGCTTGTTTTATTGTCCTTAACAGAGTTCAACACTTGTATTTCATACAAAGGACATCCTTTTTTGCAATACTTCTTCACTTGAAGGGATGATATTTGTCTTACTGAGACATGATTTTGAATTCCTTGTAGGGTTATTTACCTCCCTTCCTCATATTCACACTCCAATTCTTTATTATAATGGTCCAACTTGGCTTTATGGGAAGCCAACCAATCCATGCCAATCAACAGGTCTTAAGATCCTAAAGGGAGCATGTTTAGGGTTGCTAGGGTGGGAAATCCATTCAAAGTGAATTGGCATGCTGGTATGACCTCTGTCACTTTTATTTTTGTTCTAGTGGCTAGCTATACCAGCCATGATTTAGCATGTTTTACTTGCTGCAATTTACATTTCTCAATAATTTGAGGGGAAACATAACTCAAATTAGAACCAGGGTCAATTGAAATGGAAACTAGATGGTTGGAAACCATACCTTCCATCACCACCACTGAAGCTTGGTGGTCATCTTATCGAGTATCCAGGGCTGCATAAATTTGTGGCATGCTCCTAGCCAAATCATTGACTTTGGTAGAATCTTGGATGTTGTAGATCCTCCTATTGTCGTGTTGCCTACATGGGAAGTCCCTCAAATAATGTTCTTCTCCACATCCCCAACATTTCAAGGGCTATTTATTTGTATTATCTGTCTTTCCTAGGGCAGACACAAAGGGTTTATTTCCACTTTGAGATGGAATTTTTTTTTTATACAAACTCTTAGTAGGAAGGCTCATCTTAGATCTCTTCCCGTGATTCTTAAATATTGAGGATTTAAACCCCTTATTCTTGAATCCCAAATTATTTTTCTTCTTCCAATCCTTATGAGGTTTTTCCTTTTTCTTGAATTGAACATAGCATTACCTTTCAGTTTAAATAGTGTATTCTAAAGTATTAGGTTCATCAAACTCAATTATGTCCTGGAAGGACTGAGGAAACCCACTAATAAATTGTTGCATCTTTACCTTTTCATCCTTTATGCAGGGAACATACCTCATCAACTCAAGAAATTTGTTGATATATTCATCTATTGTGAGTTGTCCTAGATTGAGTTAATACAACTCCTTAGTATTTTCATCGTAGTATCTTTCATATAGGTACTTCCTCTTAAAGTATATCTTGAATTGTTTCCATGACAAATCCTTCTCATGAACTCCTTTCAAATTTCTAAGGTCCTCCCACCAAATGAAGGCCATCCCATTCAAGTTGAACATGGATATTTGGGCCTTTAAGTTTTTAGAGTAGTCATGGAATCTAAATTACTTCTTCAATCCAAGTAGCCAAAATTATGCTTCTTCCCTCTTTTTTATTTCTCCATCGAAAGTGGGTGGTTTGGATTTATTAAAATCTTTAGGGTCATGGCTCTTGTAATGTTTCCTCTTCTTTCTTCTCCTCTGAGAATGTGAAATAGTCTCACTACTAGACAACTCCTTGGAGTTGTCAGTTTCTTCACTAGAGGATTATTCAGTTGAATCCTTGGCATTATCATGTCTCTTGGCTCCATGTTGGGCCTTCTTTGAGGTGCTTTTCCTTGTGTGGCTACTTTCAAGACCATGTTTTTGTATCTCAGGTGGGCTCTAGTTTTTCTTAGTATGATGTTATTGAGTCGATCCATGTCTGTGATCAACTCATGAAGACAAAAGAACCGACACACAGTCATGATTAAAAGAGAGTTAATTCATGAGAATTATAAATAAAGGATAAAAGAAAAAATGATATTAATTAAATATTAATATTATCATTTAAATTTGTTGAAGTATATATATTTATATATAATGGATTGAATGAAGGTTCATTCTATCAAGTTAGTTCTTGTTTACAAGTTGGGTCTTGTATAAGGATTGGATTCCTCACATCTCAGTTGGATATGAGATCAACAAGCTAGGACTTGTCATGAGGGTTGGATACCTCATTTCTCAGTTGGATCTGAGAACTACAAGCTGGGTCTTGTAACAAAGATTTGGGTCTCTCATAGTTGTTTGAAGATGATATTCAAATATTGATATTATGTAGTCATTCAAGTTAAATAAATAAATAAAGTATTTATTCTTTTATATATTGGTTGAGAAAATTAAATAAATATAAGTTGTTCAGTTAATTCAAGAAAAGTGGAAAATTGTCGAAAGTTTTGTGACATTGATTCACACCCACCCCCCCTCTCAGTGTCAAGTTCCCATTTCAACAATTGGTATCAGAGAAAGGTTCCTTCATCACAGTTTAAACACTGAAGGTAGATTCATAAGAAATGGGTGGAAATTTTTTTATCTCCACAAATGAAGCTCCCTTATTTGATGGAACAAATTTTTTATCATGGAGGGAAAAAATGAAAAGATATATGAAGTCAAGAGGATCTAGATTTTGGGATTCAGTAGTAAGTAAGACCTAGAACTTAACTAATTCAAAGAGAAAAACCAAAAATGAAAAGGAGGAAAGGAGAAACAATTCAATATCCTTAAAATCAATCCAGGATGGATTTTTAGACCAAGTCAAAGAACAGATGAGGCACTACAAATCTTCTAAAGAATTATGGCTCCAACTAGAAAATTGTTATCATAATGAAACAAAAGAAGAAGAGAAATCCTATCAAAGTAAGGAACAAGACTCAGATAAAGAGGATTCCTATCAGAATAAGGAAAAAGACTCTAATGAATAGGATTCCTATCAGAATAAATAACAAAACTTAGAAGAAGAGAATTCTTATCAAGATAAGGAAGAAGACAAAGAAAATAAAAATTGCAATCAAAGTGAAGAACATAGTATAGAGAAAAATATTTCTAATCAAAATGAAATGAAGGATTTGATCTCAGTCAACAATGAGGAAGAAAACATCATCAAGAAATTGAGGCATACCTCAGTAATCACTAAAGAAAAATTACATAATCCTAAGACCAATGTTATAGTTGCAATACAATAATGTTTTGTTAACATTTATACCATGGAAGAAGTAGAAGAAGAAATATCAAAGGCCAAACAAAAAGTTGATTGGGGTCTCTATGAATACCACTATGACCATAATTATTTAAACAATAGTTATCTTCATGACTACACTAAATAATTTCTTGAAAAGAGTCAAAAAAATATCTTGGAAATAAAGGAAATGCTCAAAGACAATGAAAAAATCATATCTAAGCAAAATATTCAGCTAAAGGAAAAAGAATAGGAGATTGAGAAATTGAAGAATGAAAGCAGTCAAGAAGAAGAAGAAAAAAAGGAATATGATGAACTTAGCAGAAAACTTACAGATCTAAAAGAACTAAGAGAAAGCAATGTCAATCTGAAAACCCAACTTGAAGAAGCCAAAAGAAGAGAGGAGGTAGTGAGGAACCAGTTGAACAAAAGGGAAGAATCATGTCATAAGTTGGAAGAAAAAGTTGTGAATCTTAGAAAGAAGGTTGATAATTCAAACACCCAAGTCAAGTTCTTGAACATCTTCATGATCTTATATGAGATCATGGATAGTTAGAGATCACCAAATGACAAATCCGATCTTGGCTACAATAAGGAAGAAATTGGTACTCCTACGAAACCTGATGCAAGTCCTTCATTTGTAAAAGGGGAAAGAAGGTATGATGCAGGTCCTTCATGTTCAAAGAATGAAAGAAACACTACAATATTTAGAAGATCATATCAAGGAAGACATCCAAAATATACTCGTACACCTCAAGGTAATTTTAGAAGAGAGACACCTTCATGGATGGATCAAAGGAGATATGATAGTGTTTTTAATGGTTATTGTTTTTCTTGTGATGAATATGGTCATAAAGCCTTGGATTGTAGGCATCATGGAAGAAAACAAGTTGGTAGGTTCAACAAAAGTATAAGATGTTGGAACTGCAATCTTGTTGGACATATTGCTACACATTGTTACACTATGAGATGTTACAGTTGTGGTGGATATGGCCACAAAACCCATAACTCTTGGAACTAAAGAATATAGTCAATGAGAAATGCTTCATACAATATGACAAGAATATTTAATGAAATATGGAAGAAAAATGAAGTTGCAGTAATAGAATATCAGAGAACAAAGTTCAAGAAACTAGGACATTCATAGATATGGATAGAAAAGACTGAACAAGTGAACATGAGTGAAGTCAATTGTTGCAAAAATAATTGCAGTCATGTGACAATCATAGTATAAACTTTTTCAAACAACTTTAGAGGAATGTACGGTATAAAAGTATCCATTTCAATAATTGGTATCCAAAAACTCAATTAGATGTTGGAGATGTAATTTTGTTGGAAACAAAACAAAATTTTGTCATACAATGTGATGTTACAACTGTGATAGGTTTGGGCACAAATCCAAAAATTGCAAGAGTTCAAAAATTCAATCCTTAAATAAGTTATTCAAGTCAGTGACAAAACCTAATAAAAATTGGAAGAAGAAAGGGGATGGAATATCTCCAAAAACACAATTAGAAAGAGAAGATTCAAAAAGCAGAACATCTAATAGATACATAAGGAGAAGAAAACCTAAAGGAGAAATCAAAAAAGATGATATTACACCTGAAAATGAAGAAATTAATAGTAAGAGCATGATGGGTGAAGGTCCCAATTAAGAATGTGAAATTCAATATCAAATAAATCAAGCCCAAGAAAAGGAAGTGCCTATAGAAGAATATGGGACAATATCAAATTCTGATGATGTCATAATTTATTGGACAAAGAAAGAAAATACATAAAGAAGTTTAAATTGACTTCTACAAAATCAAAGGATTATGCCAAGAGTTTTTAAAATTAACATATGGAAAATCTTGACTATCTATAGATTAGTGGTCAAAATAAAAATCATTGGTAGGGTAACTCGGGGATGATTTTAGGGGATAAATTTCACTCATGGGACAATTTTCCATGGTTTTTCCCCAAAAAAGATTCGCTATTCTAAAAACTATTCGCCCAAATTCTAAAGGACAAAATTATTTTACCTTAAAAATCACCAAAATTTTATATAAACTATATAAAATCCTTAGAAATTTGAATATTTTTACAAAAACTTCGCCAAACATTTATAGTTGGCATAGGAAGGATTAGTAAGATTCGCCAAGTTTTCTACATTTTAAAATAAATTTCCATCCTTAAAATCGTCCCTGGTAGGGTTAGTTGTAGAATACAAGAAGAGGAAAAATAAAGGTAGCAAATAAGTTCGAGTATCATTCAACAAAGATCAATTGATAACATAATTGGTATTTAAATCAATTGGTATCATTCCTCAATTGATATTCATGTGAAATATCAAAGAAGTATAAGAAGCAGATAAAAAAGATTAGTAAGATCCATACTCTTGTTCTATTTGACAAAGGAAAGTTAGTAAAAACTCAGGAGGAGTATTTTGGTTATTAAATAAGAAAGTAATTAGATTATTTTTTCAAAGAATGATCACTACAATTAGGCACCACCACAAGTTGGTATCAAAATGACTACTTATTTGAACACAAATATCCCAATCAACTGAGATAAGAAGTTAGTAAATTAACAGGGGAAGAGACCTTGTCGGAAAGAGCTACCCTTTTAGAAACAAAGGGGGGAGAGTAGTCAGAGGCAGAGAGAGAATATTGACAGGGGGAGTCATTCAGTTATGGAAGATAGAGCATGATTGCAAGGGGAGTTACCCAAGTTCATATTTTGGTCAACAACATGTAGACAGATAGATGTCGATCATAAGAGGAGCAACCCTTTTCCATTGATGTCAAAGGGGGAGAGTAACTTCATAGAGAAAAGCATCATCACAAGGGGAGTTTGTGTATGAAGTTAGAGTGTTTCCCTCAATGAAAAATGGGGAGATTGTTGAACATATTGTCATTGGTGTATTTTCATTGATGTCAACAAACGATGTCACTATGTTATAATTGTTGATACTAAGAGGGGGGTGAATCAATATCAAGTACAATTTAAAAACCTTTTTCAACTTATACTTAAACCATTCAA
>CBVK0102039597.1:0-14783 GCA_900067695.1 Picea abies
TACATATAGGAGACAATGACATCCAAAACCCTAACCCAATGACCTAGATTTGTCAACAACCCTAATTCCTTAACCGGAAATAGAAAATGATTGGCAAAAATCATGTGTTGCAAAAACTCCCAAAAATGCGACACGTTTCCCGAGTTTTTTTTTTATTGGGGGCGTTGCCCCTGCACACCCTCTCAAACCCCCCTACGCGCTCGACACAACACAGACACTACTACACGTGAAAACAATATAACACATACCCAACATGCCTCTCCTATTCTCCTCCAACTTAGATCCTTCTTGTTACACCCATTAGTTAGGTTCCACTGATTGATTTCCTACCTTTCCTAATATGCTTCATGTTGTAATCACGATTGGGCCTGTGTGTGTCACCAACAAATTTTATTATGCATACCATGCCAACATGCATGTTTTTCGCCTTCTTTATTTTATGACTAACCTTGATCACAAAAGCGTTTTTTATTGTTAGGTGGGTTAATTGCAGTGTCTACAGGGCACATGTTGGCTCTGAATTGCATCTCAAAGAAGAATTGGTACGCTTGTCGCATACTCAGTGGCAAGTGTTGATCCAAACATCAGTTGAATATTTTTGTGAGATAATATTTCTCATCCAATGACATATGAATTTATTTCTAACATATGAATTAAGATCCTATATAACACAAATGCCATATAAATTGACGAAGCTGAATTAGGGAAAAGAAACAGCAAGAACGAGGTCCAAAATTTCATTAAAAAATGTTTTTTCCTCACAATTTTGGGTACGGTTCAAAGTGAAGTTTTCACTGATGAAATATGTTAGATGTATGTTTTATGGGATTATGATTCCAATGCCACTGACTTAAACGAAATATGAGGTCCATAAGTTTCAGAATGATCACCAAGGATTTCCCATCAAGAAAGTCTTGCTAAATCTGATCTTCATTAAGCATGAATATACTCAAATGATTGAATATGTTTGTAAGGTCTCTCACTAGAAGCCCCTCCTTTCACTCTTTACATTGCAAAAAATGACGCCTCAATCGGACATCATATGAGAAAGTTATGTACTTTTGAACTCAAGCTCTTGTTGTTTCTTGTTGTTAAAAAATACACTTAGAAATGTTTTCGATTTTTCTTCCTACATAGGAGAGTTTTTGATCATCTTGCTAAGACATAAAAGAGTTCATGATCATCTTGCCGACACATAGGATATTTCATGGTTTTCTTGCTGACACATGGGTTCATTCTTTTATTTCTGACACATGAGTTCGTGTTTTTCTTTCCGATACATAAGAGAGTTTGTGGTCATCTTTCCGACACATGGGTTGGTGATTTTCATGTCGATACATGAGTTCATGATTTTCTTTCCAACACATAGGAGAGTTTGTGCTGATATTATTGATACATAAGAGATTTTGTATGCATCTTTCCGATACATAGGATATTTCATGCTTATCTTGTCCACACATGAATTTTTTCTTTTCTTGTCGACACATGAGTTTGTACATTCCTTATCGACACATAGGAGAGTTCCTACTAGTCTTTTCAATACATAGGAGATTTTGTGCTCATCTTATTGATATATAGGAGAGTTCATGCTCATCTTTCTGACACATGAGTTCATGATTTTATTGCCGACACATGAGTTTGTTCTTTTCTTTCTGACACATAGGAGAGTTGATGCTCATCTTGCCAATACATAGGAGAGTTCATGCTCATCTTGACAACACAAGAGATATTGATTTTCTTTCCAACACATAGTAGAGTTCTTGTTCATCTTATCGATACATAGGAGAGTTCATGATTATCTTTCCGACACATGAGTTTGTTCTTTTCTTATCGACATGTGAGTTCATTATTTTCTTGCCGACACATAGGAGAGTTCATGCTCATCTTGCCGACACAGGAGTAGGACCCTACAAAAATTCCTTTCATATCTTGGTCGTAAATTTTGACTCTGATGCCCGTTTCCTACATTCCTTATACCATTGGAAAGGTATTTATGATATTTACAACTTCACAGTTACATGATTTCATATATTCCTCACCAATTGTTCACATTTTTTAGGATTAAGATCTATCACATTGGCAAAAATCCTCAGAGAACACACTACTTCAACCAAGAGCAGAGGAACCAGGAACCGAACTCAAGGAAACATATGCAAAATCTCACTTAGCTAATGCTTTAGTTCTATAGGTTTGAATGCGTGGTTTTGAAAGTTTATTTTAATATTATTCTATGGTCACTCATATATTATGTGTTGAATGGTGCCATGTACCAATGCTAAAGGAAGACCATACTCAAAAATCTGGATAGACAACATGTGAGGTGATAAAACCATGAAGGCACAAAAAATACACATCAAAAAAATATATCAGTATGCAACAGTACCCTCACAAATATGATCTAATGTTGAGGATAATGGAGCAAGAAAAATGAAAATAGTTGTTGCTACAGTAGAGGAGCAGTGAAAAGGAATCAAACTCAAATAGTCGAAGAAGAATTATGAACCCCATAATGATCAAATATCAAACTTGGAGGGAGAATATTTTTCCAATGTCCATACCAGTCATCACAGTGGGTGAGGTGCACTATAGCCAAAATATTAGATGGCCCACCAACACTAAAAGACAAATTTGAAATGCAACTACATATAATACATTAAATTATAAACATTCATGTCATCTTTATTCTCTCATCATTCCAAAGAGGATAAGGAAAACAAATTGTAAATGAAAGGTCATGGGGGGAAGGAGGAAGGACAAGAGTCAATTTGAATATCAATAAATATGAGGATTGTATCCGAGAAAAGGGATTTTGGATCTTGGAGCTTTCATGTACTGTTACTAAAACTTTTAATGAGGAGAAGCCTATTTACACAAGCTATTTTCTGGAGAACTCTGATTGTCGTGTTGGACGAATTGTGGACTATTCCTTTGTGTTTTGTTCATCACTCAGGTTTTGTAAGGATGTACTTCATATGGTATACTATTCTTGTTTATGGTGGTTACATTCTTATTTATTTTCATTAGGGAATATTTTTCTAAATTCATGGCCATAGGACTATAAATGATTGTTTAAATGCTACACTATTCTGTGTTTGCGGTGATTTATTTGTATTCTTGTTTATGCTTTGTGTGAACTATTTATCGGGTCATTGATAGGAGTATGGCTATTTCTTTGTTTTCTTTCTAGTTACCTTAGTTTCATCCAGATCCATGCATCTTAGATTAGCTTCATTTCATTCCTTATCTTAGAAATCATCATCGGTGGATCGGGTCGTAACCAATAAACCCCAAACTAGAAATGGTTGTCAAGCCAGAATTAAGATGGGTTTCCTATTCCAAATGGTGAGAGGTCTAATTGGGAATTTTTATTGGGGGTAATCCCTACTATTGACAAAGGGAATTATTCCCACATCAATAGAATTGGCATTAGAAGGAGCGCCGGATGAAAATCCTGCCCATGTGGATTCATTTCATTAAATTGTTTTAACCAACCCATGGATACTCTCCATATCTCTATATGGGATAAACCTTTGAGTCTCCTGACACCCTCAGGGGGAATCTCGATTGAGACAATTAATATCTTGTCAAATTAAAAATTCATGGTGAAGGACTTGTCTTTTCATTGACACATCTCAATCAATCTAACATTGCACAACAAAAATCTTAAGATTGTTCAGGAAAATGAAATATGTTGATTTTTTATCCTCATATTTGAAGGGTCGATTAAATCATGGTTTAGGAAATTACCCATGAAATGGATTCATAGATGGAAATCATTCATGGAAGGCTTTATCATTTCTCATGTATATTATGTTTATAAAAAACTATTTAATGAAATTGAAGAAATTCGTAGGCTCGAAAATGAATCTATGGATTATTTATTTCAAAGAGTCATGCAAAATTATTGTAGATTTCCTGAAAATGAAAAATCATCAGACTAAGAAATCTTTGGTTGGTTTTCATATCTTGTCTATTTTTCTTAAGGGTATGATCTAAATAATCAAATTATCTCTCATTCACTAGATTCATATATGCACAAGGGTTATTCAGACACCTCTTTCCCCAAAGGAATACTTTCAAACCTACAAACCATGTAATCTTATCCTCATACATTTGATACTTTGCAATCTGATTCTGAAGAATAATATGAGCAAATTATTACAATAGACGATGTAAATTACATATCGAATGAAGGATCAAACTATTGCATATTTGAATGATAATTTAGCCCTTGGAAAAGTAATGACTTTACCCTTCATGGAAAATAATGATCTGACGATGAAAGATGGGGGGTACATGATCTATAAACAACACACTGTTACAACTATGGGGTAATGTTTACCATAAATTTTAAACCCCTTAAACCCAAAGTATGAAAAATATAGTGTCTCCCCATTAGAGAATCATGATTATACTTTGGTATGCAACAAACCTCTCATTAAAGAAATATAGTCATTTTCAGAATCTTAAGATATTAATTCTCTTTATATGAATTTGTTTGATGATAGTCACCCACAGGAGAACCCACTTGTTTATCGTGCAGTGCAATATTTACATTACTCATTCAATGATAATATATTGAATAATAAAATAGAGCAATAATATTTCCAATCTTTGATTGATCAAAGACTCATTCTTAATGATAGTCCATTCGGGATGCACAATGTTGAAAGTCCTTTGCAATTCAAATTTCTGGAATATGTTGAGTCCCAATTTGATCACAATAACCATGTTTTCGATGACTATTTTTCTATTCTGGAATTGAATGTGAGAACTAATATATCATTCATTGATTCGATGCAATCTGAAATTTATGATCTCAATGCACAGATGTTAATCACAGAAGATATAAGGCATGTAGAACACAATGGGTTTTTATATCTCCATCAAGAAATCATATCGAATGAACAACCCATCACCATGAAAGGAACATGAAACATTGAGCTGATTCAAGAAACATTGTCACCTAAATCTGCTCCCAAATCACATGTTAATCTGCAAGGGTAGATGCATCACTCGTCCTTAGATTTTATCTCAATACTCCAATACTCCTCACATTTTTTTAATGATTTTGTAGGAAAAGTATTGGAGTCATATTTCACTCAATGTTTCCCTCAAACAATAAAATATCATTTCTCCTCTCATCATGTGGGTTATGTAAAATGTGGGCCCAGGGAGGCTTTCTTAGATGATGAGGCACTTCGGTTTCGACCGATGGTTTTGTCAAGTTCTAACTATATTTCTTTGACCTTTGGAATGAATGATACCACCCATACCGAGACTCTCCCACAAGGTACATTGCATGCAAATGTCATTTATGGGTCTCATCAGGTATGTCACTTATTTTTGAATTCCTTCCAACAGTTATATGGTGTTCATTGTAAATTTTATAATGGAATTGAAGCTTGGTTGGAGGAATCCTACATGTCTACATTTCCCATCAGTAATAACAATGCAAAATTTCACATGCTAGGTAGAGATTTACTGGATTCAATTCTTCCTATCATTGATCTCTCACTAGTCCAATTGTTGCTATTGACTTTTGATGATCATGTGGTTGCAGGTTTGGAGTTACTTGAATGGATACATTGGCACCATGCTTTCACATATCCATTTTTCAACCAGTGTAGGATAGAGTAGGAATAGGAGTAGCATAGTTCTTTTATTTCCTTTCTTCTTGAATAATTTAAAAGTTTTCTTCCTTTTCTTCTTATATAGCATAGATTTTGGTTTATTTTGTTTTCTTCAACAAAATCCACCAGCTGTTATTAGTTTATTTTGCAACTCACAATGGATTGCTTTAGTCTTAGTTTCTTTTTGCATGTAAGATTTATTCTTTTCACTTGATTCCTTTAATTTGTTGTTTAATTGATCTTGTATTAACTTTGGTTTTCATTCATCTTCATGAGGAAATCATGTGTAGAATCCTTTGAGAAAGTTCAACTAGAAGATTCATGTGCTCCAATAGAATTCACTATAACGTTGGCAACTCAACAACTTATGATCCTAATATGTTGAAAAAAATCATATGTTATAGGATACTTTGTAGTTTGGGGAAGGTGGAAACCTGGTTGGGGGAATCCTTGTGGAAATATTTCCACTGAACGGACTAGAGTTCCTTCAATGATTGCATTGGAGAAATGTCTCTAAGGACTTGAGAAGTAATCATATCGTCTATTCATGGCCTTGTTGTTCATAATATGCAATGGTTTTGCAATCCCTATTGACCAATCTTTCTATAGCTATGTTTATCACAAAAGATTATAGATAAACGATTAAATTTGATGATATCTTGGGTCCATTCTCTTGGTTCTCGAAATAAATATTGGTGAGCTAAAATATGGTTACAAACCTTCTTAGTAGGTGTTATAGCAATTTTTTCCTCACCTGATGAAACTTTCTTGGATGGCCTTTCCATTTCCCTATGAAGACTTGAAGTCCACTTTTGTACCTTACAGAGCCAAAAAAGAACATTTTTCCACATATACGTGCCCTACTAGTTAGACAACAAGCGTATACACAAGTTTCTCCACTACAATCCACGTACATTGACTTTGGTGCTCAAAATTGAAAATTATGTATGGTTTCCATGCCATGTCATGAGATCCAAGATCCTTTACCTTCCATATACTGGAAACTATCCGACTCGGCCCTTCAGTTCCATGTGAAGGCTATAAATTGAGCCATATCCAAGCCTTGGGAGGGAGAATTCAACTTTGAGAGAAAAGACACTTTGGAGAAATTTCACTTCATATTGAGTCTGCATCCCTTTATCCTTGAAAGTTTGAACTCATTGTTCAGCGCGCAAGCTCTTCCTTCTTTGTGATGGAGAACCTCATTGTCTCCTTTATATGAGCTTACCTTTGGTGGAGGCCCAGCTGGAGGGACTTAGTTTCTCGATTCCGAATATGTATTGTTATAGAATTTTGTCACCTATATACTTATGTTGATTATTTTAATAGAAATACACTTTTCTCGTCCAATTGATATCTTGCAAATATTTGAATTATTATTCCATGGGAATATTTGTCATGAATGTTAATGGATTATGCTAATATTTATGCTAACACTATATATCACCATATGGTTTCGTATCTTGGTTGTTGAGGACAACTTGAAAGTATAAAGCTTTGAGTTGCGTGCTCAACGATGGCCTTCATCAAACGTCCGGACGAGGTAGGCTCTTGGACTTGTCTCATTAGCATTTCATTTATATGGAATACTTGGGATTAGAGTTGATTTCTGTGTTTCATTTCATATGTTTTGGTTTACCCCATTCTATAGAGATATTTTCCTCGTAATAGAATTGGAGACCATACTAGAGAGCAATCGTTTTCTTTTGTTTTTTTTTGGGGGGGGGTTGGAGTGTGTTATCCTTTATTTTCTCTTTGTTACCCTGAGTTTCCTTGTCGCCTGATTGATTGACAACCTATTTTTACTTTGCATCTAAGTTTCTTGTCTTAACCCTTGCCCTGTCAGTGTTTTACTATATATACATGGTTTTTCCCTTGACAAACACATACATATGCGAGTTGTCCTTCTGTAGAGTGCGTATATACGTGAATTTTGATCAAACAGTTGCATGCATCGACTCTTTAGTCTTATTGGCTGAGTTTGGTGTCTGCTGGGTGAGTTTGGTTGGTTGCTGAGTCTTCTTAGGTCTCTATCCTAACTGTTAAGTGCTTACATAGTGATAGGAAACCTTCTTATTGTTGAATTTTCAGGCAATATTATTTATTATCATCTTTTTCATTGGTTGTCATTGCATCTTAGTCTGAGTGTTTGCTTCTTGGTATTCTTCTTAGCTTGTCTCTTTTTGCTGGTAGTAGGGCCTATATGTGAAGCTACTATTTAGTCCTTGCATTTTCTTTTCTTTATATCAAAAATACAAAAAAAAATTATTATTTTGCATTATGGCATTTTCTCTTTTGACTACTTTGCATTGATTTTGACACATTTGGAGAGATTTCATTTCATTGAAATTATAGAGATTGCATTGAAAATTGCATATAGAAGCATACCATCTCTTTATAATTCAAGATTAGTACTTAGCATTGTTTTTATATTCGCTTCTTTTATATGCTAATTCATAATACCATCAGTTTCACGACCACACCTCTTGAGTAAGCAGAAGCCATTAAAAGTAACGTTGATTAACTAAAATTGATTAGAAATGATTTTATTTTTCAGGGTACACAAACAAGTATAGGACATAGGGCCTTGGAATAGTATTTTTGTGAGTAAACTTCTCCAAGTCTATTAAACTAAACATATGTGTCTGACCAAGGAGTGGTGAAAACCATTGTGTAATTAATGACATCAGGAGGCTCCACTCACATTGGAGTTAAGCACGAGGCTACGTGAAGTTGGTTGTAGAGATAGCCCTCTAATACCTTCTTAGTGTTAGAGATATTTTTGGGGTTCTATTCGTATTTGGGGGCCTTGCTAGTACCTTTACCTTCGTGAGAGGCGGCGCTTTCAAGATTTCATGATTTTTTACCCTGCCCATACAATGGACTGGAATTACGACTATTTGGCTGCGCATTGGTTATATTTTGGTAACTCTAGTTGCTTGACATAGGTAGCCACATAGGTTACTTGCAAGGGTTATTCTGCAGGTACCTTTAGTCAGATAAAGGTCGGACAACACACAACCTTTATGGAGGATTACCTCTCCAGGGGATCTGACTAACTGCGTTGTTAAGCCCACTAGGGCCCTTATAACTAATTATGATACCTCCAATATTTTGAAGGGAGTCTCAGACCCCTCTTGGGTGAGGCATACCTACTCTAGTGAGGGAGGCCCTTTTTCATCCATTATATCCTATTTGTGTGAAATTGACCTTTTTGTTTATTTTGTTGTGCTCTTTGATTATTGGTTGGCCCTAAGATTTGGTTTTATATCTCAAGTATTGAGTCATCGTGGAGCAAGACCAACTTCCCCACAAGTCTCACCATTTATTGAAGTTACCACGACATTTTGAGTCTTTACCAAAGTTTCCTTCTAAAAGGTGTAAAGTTAATAAACATGGTACATATATCTCCACCTCCCAGACTTGTGATCATCCAGTTATGAGTACCAATTCAAAATCAAATGTCACAGGGAGTCCCTCGACTCCTATATATTATGTGATTAGTGGGATCCCTTTGAGTCCTTCAGCCTTTATGGTTGGGGTGCCAGAGATCCCTGCCTCTACTGCTACCCAACCTGTGGGTTCTATTCAACCCATAGGAATGAATCCTTTCAGATCTCTTTTTGGTATGCCACATTACAATTTTCATTCAATACTTTTGGTCTCTAATCCATTTTCTTTTGGTATTCCAAACATGGTGTCACAACTCTCATCCTCCATTCTAGCAGCTAATGTGAATCCTAGTTTTGGACCTAGGGGCATGGATCCTTTGTATGCTCCTCTCTCATTTGGTGGATCCCATATTCCCAAAATGAATCCTACAGCTTGAGGTTGGCCTCCTTTTTCTTCCAGGCCTAATCCTAGTCTCATTTCTCCTGGATGGAGTGCTCAACCGAGAGAACAAATCACTTCCTATATTTTGTCCTCTATCCCCTCTTCCTCCATGTAGATCATGACAAACACATTTATTATGGTGAATCCCCCTCTATCCTAGAGAGTTCCATCTGGAGGGAGTCAGTTTCACACTATGGAAAACCCCCATCCTGGAGCCCCTTCGACTAGGGGCAATGTATACAACCCTCATTATACCACTTCCACGGGAATGGTTACCATAAATAAATTTATGAATTAGTTTGGAGGAGGATATTATCCTACTGGACAAGGCCATGGAATATACCAAAACCGTGGATGGCCTATAGTCCCTCCATCCCAATCCTTCTCGGGAGCATGGGATCATATGCTGCAACCCCAAATCCATTTTTTGGCCACGCTTAATCTTCCATTTTTGTCAAAATTAATGAATGACCATGTGCAACATGATCTGCTATGGACCTCCATCCCCACCAAGTTTCCTTTGCACATTCCAAAATTTGAAGGCAAGAATGGTGAGGATCTGGGTGATCTTGTCACTACTTTTCATCTTTGGTTCTCATCTAATTCCTTGAATGATGATTCTGTTCGTTTGAGGCTATTTAAACTCACCCTCATGGGGATCACCAAGAAATGGTACATTGATATACCGGGGGGAACATACATAAACTTTAATCAGATGGTTTTGGTCTTTCTAAATCACTTCCAGTTGTCGGTTCATTACGATGCTGGCATAGCAGTTTTTTTGCCCCTCCCCCAAGATAAATCCATGCATACATTGGACCATATCCAAGAGTGGCGTAGAAGGAAGAGGTTGATCAAAGCCTACATTCCTATAGAGTTTCTGTTGGAGTGGTTCCTTAAGTCTGTATTGCCTTATATTTCGAAGGATGTCTCCACATTCGAAGTAATATCTGAGGAAGAAGTTATTTTCAAAGCCCAACAATTGGACCTCATATATGGTCAATCTGTGATGTTATATGAAATTCTTCCTGATGCATTATGGTCGAACTATGATCCTATAAAAAATCTTAGGGCTCATGTTGATGGCATAATAGGATCCACAAATGCTAAGCCTACAGATCTGGTGATGAACCAGTTGAAAGATCTGTCTCTAAGCCCGCATGTGGAAGAACAGGCTTTGACTTCATCCTCCACTCCCACTCAGTCGACAGATGTGAATTTTGTATAGTCGTTGGCCAACCCAAATGGTAACGAACAAGTAGGAGGGAATAAAAGGAATTGACAAGGTAATAATCGTACGGGTGGAAAAAATAATAAAAAATCCAAAGACGACACTAACAATGATAGATCGAATACTAATGTTGGTGAGGGAAAGAAATAAAAATGGAAGGTGAATTTTCCTTGTAAACGTTTTAAAGATGATCACCTTACCCACATGTTCCCCAAAATTGAGGAAGCCTCGAGGCTCTTATCACAGCTACCTGTTGTGCGGACAAATCCATTTCCACATAATCAACACATGGCCTTTGGGGCTTCCAACACCGTAAATGCATCGAATGAGATTCAAAACCAATCGACACATGAAGGTGACCATCTATGTCTCAATATGGTCAAGTATTAGATTGATGTACCCACTCGATCTCGAGGTTATGGTTCTTCATAGACTGTTGTAGGTACAAAGTCTCCTCCTCCTCTGGAAACAACCTTGAAAATCAAAATTTTGGAACCTCCACCTCCTATTCCAAAAGGATTACTAAAACGATCTTCCCACAATCCAAATTCTAGAGCTATACAGAACTATTCGATTATCGAAGATCTAGGTCAAACCCCTTGTGCGATGACAGATTTGTAGGTGCTCCAAATGTTTCCTTCATAGAGAAACACCTTGTTATATACTTTAGGATCTCTAGACCCATGTGGATTGAAGGTTATTAATTTTGAGGTCATGGATGTTAGGCCTCACATACCTTACCACGTGGCCTTTCAAATCCATGTGGATTACATGAAAATTACCATCAAAGACACTTAATTGATGAAGGTTCCGCGACATGTGTGATGTCCATATCCTATTGGAAATCCATTGGCTCTTTGACTCTATCCCAATCTATGACTATGTTGACCACATTTGATGGATATTCATTTCGAACCCACTAAATTCTTCCCTCTTTTCTGGTCCAGTTAGGTGGAAAGACAATGGAGGTTGATGTCAAGGTGGTCAATGCACCCCTTGACTATAATTTACTACTAGGGTGTAATTGGACTTATTCCATGACCACGATCATCTCGTTTGTTTTCTACACTATATGTTTTCCTCACGAAGGGAAAATAGTGATGATTGATCAATTGTCCTTTGTGCATGCTAGTCCTAGTGCATCAGTTGGACCTTTGATCCCTGTGATAAAAAATTGTTAGCAGGAAACTGAGGATGTTGGTGTCATAATGTATTCCTCTCTCATGGGTACCTTTGATTTAGTGGCACCAATTCATCACATTTATGCCATTTTCAGTGATTCTTCATCATCGATGAGGTTCGTCCCTTTCCGTGCTTCATATTCCAATGACCCTTGGACCCTACCTTCCCCGAAAATGTTGTGCGAAGGTCAATCGCACATTGGGACGACAATGCCACTGTCATCGATAGAGGTTGTGTATCAAGCTATTCTTAACACTACTGCTGACCCAGATCCTTTCTCCTCGCAGAAGGACGAGGATGATCCCGTACTAGAGACCATATGGGTCACTCAATTGTCTTGCTCGCATGATTTCCTCGACGATACTTTACCTTCGGATGAAGCCATCTTAGAGGCCATGTATGGTCCTGATAGGCCTTGGGATGATATGCATCATCGCTCCTATTTCCTCTCAAAACTTGTTAGGATCGAACAAGATGACTTTAGATCTACCTTGAGTGAGATGGTCAGTCACGTTGTGGTTCTTCTAGATACACATGCTATTTATGTCGAAGGAAACATGGAGAATGTTTCTCCTACCATCACAATCGACATCTCTCGAGTTCTTGGAAAAATTGAGAGCGTATATATTAGTGCAGATTGTTCTCCTAGAGAAATTCAAATATACACTGATATCTTCAAAGAATTTCATGATGTATTCGCTTGGTCATATGAAGAGATGTCAGGGATTGACCCCAACATTGTCGAACATGAGATCAATACTTATCCAGATGCTAGACCTATTCAACAATGTCTTAGAGTTGTTCATCCTAGGAAGGCCCCTGCTATTAAGGAAAAGGTAGATAAGTTACTAAAGGTTGGTTTCATCTATCTAGTTCCGTTGACTAAATTGGTGTCCAACCCCATTCCCGTGAATAAAAAAACAAGGAACCATTCGTGTATGTATGGATTTTTGAGACCTGAACAAAGCTTGTCCTAAAGATAACTACCTGACTCCTTTCATTGACCAAATTCTCGATGAGTGTGTGGGAAGTGAGGTTTTTTCTTTTATGGATGGATTTTCAGGATATAATCAAATTCAAATCAAACCTGAGGATCAACACAAGATGGTGTTTAGTTTTCCTTGGGCTACTTTTGCATACCGGAAAATGCCTTTCGACCTTAAAAACGTCGAAGCAACCTTCCAACATGCCATGACCTTTGATTTTCACAATCTCAAGCATATTGTTGAAGCTTACCTTGATGGTCTCGCTGCTCACTCTCGCAAGAGAGTAGATCACTCCACTCACCTTCGATTAGCATTTGAGATATGTTGTTACTATCACATCCATTTAAACCCTCACAAGTGCATCTTTTGCATTAGGTCTGGCCGTCTTTTAGGATTCTTAGTATCTGAGCATGAGATCATGGTAGATCCTATGAAGTTTGAGGCAATACTTTGATTTCCTCCCTCGAAAAACATTCAACAACTTCAAGGTTTATAGGGGAAGGCTAACTTCTTGCATCGATTCATAGTGAACTATGCCAATTTAACTAAGGGTTTAACTTCTTGCATCGATTCATAGTGAACTATGCCAATTTAACTAAGGGTTTCATGCACCTTTTAAAGAATCATACTCTGTTTATATGGGATGAGTGAGCCCAAGAATCCTTCGATGCTCTTAGGAAAGCCTTGGTATCGGCACCTCTATTGAAGTCTCCAGACTACAACAGAGACTATTTGATTTATTTCACCGCATCCTAAGAGACGGTTGGTATGGTTCTGGTTCAAGAGGACGATGAGCTCCATGAGCACACTGCCTACTATCTTAGTCGAAACTTGGTCGGTCCTGAACTTAAATACTCTCACTTAGAGAAACCAGCCTTGGTTGTCATACATGCAGTTCAAAGATTACAACATTATATATTTCTTTGAAAAACTATCGTAGTTGTGGATATCAATCCATTTCAATATGTCCTCACCAGGTGTATATTACTTTGAAAAACTATCGTAGTTGTGGATATCAATCCATTTCAATATGTCCTCACCAGGTGTATCATAAGGGGGAAATACAATAAGTGGATTGTTATTTTACGAGAATTTGATCTCGATTTTTCTTTGGTGAAGTCTAAGAAATCGCTAGTTTTTGCCGAGTTGACATCAGACTTCCCTCGATTTGATGAGGATATTTTTCATGATGATTCATTCACAGATGAACATATCTTCCTGATCTTGTCTTCGGACCCCCAATATGGATATATTCTAATTTATCTTCAAACCTTGAAGCTATCCCATCATCTATCAAGAGACAATCGACGACGTATATGTCATTAAGCTAAAAACTACCTTATCATCGATGACACTTTGTATCATCGAGGAGTAGATAATATTTTGCGTCATTGATTGAATCATGAGGAAGATGAGTTGGTTCTCAATGAATGTCGCAGTGGGGCTTGTGGTGGTCATTTATCCAGGATTGCGACAACCCAAAAAATATTGTGAGTTGGTTATTTTTGGTCGTCAATTTTTAAATATTGTGTTGAAGTGGTCAAGAAGTGTCACCCTTACTAGGTGTTCGCTCAGAAAATGCGCTTGCATCCAGCCCCTCTTCACCCAGTCATCATCGTTAGTCCCTTCACCAAGTGGGGGGTATATTTTATGGACTGTAACCCAGCTTCGGTTGGGGGGACATCAACATATCATTGTGGTCATGGATTACTTCACTAAATGGGCAAAGGCCATTCCTACCATTAAATTTGATGGTAAGATGACAACATTCTTCGTATTCAACCAAATTATAGCTAGGTTCGAAATCCCAAAGGATATTGTTACTGATCATCACAGTCACTTTAAGAATGAAATGATGAAGAAATTAGCATCAAAACTGGGGTTTAAGCACGGTCATTCTTCCCCTTATTATCCCCA
>CBVK0102039680.1:0-10553 GCA_900067695.1 Picea abies
CCAACCAGGGAAAAAACCTCATCTTCTTAAGATGTTAAGCAAGCTCCAACTGCGTTACATCTCATCTTTTATGAGCACCAACTCATAGAGGCTACAACCTCTGATTGCCAGCACCAACTGGCTGAGAGCACCAACTCCCACAGAATCCCAGCACCCATTGGGTGGAAGCACCGACTTCCTTTTTACTTTAGCACCAACCTTCAGATTCTACAAGCACCCACTTGCAGAGAAAGAGACATACGTCTCCCTAGCACCACCCTACCACCCTAATTTTCCAAAATAAATATTGGTCAAATCAACTTGTTCGTTCTGATATAGCTTGCTTACCCTTTCTGCTGATCTATTCTGTATTCTTCACTGTTTCTAATCTACTGCTCTGCCTTACTGTCCTCTACAGCCCATTCTCAGCTCCTTCTCCTGTCACGCAGGTTCTCCTCCTTCTTTTCTCACATCCAGATCTCTCTCTCTCTCTCTCTGCAACAACTACCATTCATCTCTGTTCCAACGCATTATATAGATTCACCATATGCAGAGGTTTTCCTTGCGTTTCTCAACTCCAACTGCAGTTTCCCTTTCTTTCATTCTTTATTTTGCTTTTCGCGTGCTAGCATTCTCCCTGATTTTCTGAACTGGCTCTTTGCATGCCTCCTCTACATTTTCTGAACTGGCTCTTTGCATGCCTCCTCTACGCATGCCACATCATGTAGCACTGTGTTCCTCCTTTCTTGACTGCCAGTCTAATTTTAGACTAAAAGTCCTTCCACTTTTCTCAACTCCAACTGCAATTTCCCTTTCTTTCATTCTTTCTTCTGCTTTTCGCATGCCAGCATTCTCCCTGATTTTCTGAACTGGCTCTTTGCATGCCTCCTCTACGCATGCCACATCATGCAATGCTGTGTTCCTCCTTTCATAACTGCCAGTCTAATTTTAGACTGAAATTCCTTCCACCATCAAGAGTGATTAGAGAAACCCAACTGGCAAAAACTTCCAGACTTGTCAAAAACAGATGAAGGACCCCCGCAAAACCTTGGATTTAGCGATGTCAAGCTCTGTTGATTGTGCATTATAGCCATTTGATGCTGGCCACCCCAATCGTGTTGTGAATGGCATCATTCGTGCTGTTTCTTAAAGAAAACGATTGGTGACTTCTGCTGCTAGTCATGGCCGTGGCTAAGACGTGCGTTTTTATCAGCAAAGATCCAGTGCTGTTTCAGCATAGTTTCCAGCACTGTGTTTCAGCATATGTATCAACACTGTGTTTCAACAACTGTTCCAGCCCTGTGTTCCTGCATTTGTGTCTGTGTTCCAGAATCTGTGTTTCAACATCTGTGTTCCAGCATTTGTGTTTCAGCATCTGTGTTCCAGCATCCGCGTTCCAGCATCTGTGTTCCAGCATTTGTGTTTCAGCATCTGTGTTCCAGCATCTACGTTCCAGCACTTGTGTTTTAGCTTCTATGTTCCAGCATCTCTTGTGCGTGTTCCATAACCAACCGATTTCCATCAATGACAACCTTGACCGTCTGCGTCATCTTTGCTATAGACATATTTCCAACAAAAGTATATTCCAAAAATGAGAGAGGTTATTGTGTTTCGATATATTGTGAACAAAAACTTCCATTTTGCAAAATCACTTTCCCATTTGTTCAGAATCTCAGCTTGAAGTTAGTTACTCAAAACTTGCAGAAGCACAACATGGTCTTTGTGAGGGATTTTGGAGGCCTTCCTGGATGATTTTTGGGCTGAAAGTGGTATGGTTAGAAATTTTATAATGTATGATACACAATGGAACCATCAAGCACTACAAATTCCTTCTCCAAACGTCTAAAAACCTGACTTGAAGTCAAGCTGTCCAAATGTGAAGAAGCCCTCCTTTAGCGACTATATTTGGGGAATTTGTCTCAAATAATAACACCTGTGCATAAAATGAAGGAGGTTTTTGTTTCTTGGTCTATTATTGACGAAAAACTCTTTCATTTTGTAAAATTCATCCTCCTTAATTCAGAAATCAATTTTGAAGTAAATCTTTAACCAAGACAATCATTTGAAAATTGATGACAAGGAATGATGACATGACCATGATGAAAATTTATGACTTTGGATGAGTGGAGGGAGTAGTAAGGACACCTTGTCACACCAATGACCATTTTACAACCAAGAGATGTCAAATTTTATTCGAGAATTTTATTTTGAAAATATAACAATTTGACCTAATAACCCTATCAATCACATGAAAGAGAAAACTTGATCATGGGTGACTGACAGACTGACAAATACTAACAAAAGGCTTGGTTTGTATTCGTAGGCATGGTGAATCGGGAGAATTGTTATTTCATTTCATCGATCTGTAGCAATTCACACAACTGTTCCTCTTTTCATAAGCTTGTAATATAGATGGCAGTAAGTATTTAGCAGTTGTTATTGCTCTGTATTTGTCACAAAGAGTAGTTAAGTATAAAAAAATGCACATCAAGCTTATAACACACATAATGATGTCAGAAATATATAATTTAGAATAGCAATACAAACAATTGCTGATATAATATCCCAAGACATTGTAAAAAGATAGTATGACAGAATTTTGATAGAAATCCTACATCCTCTTCTCATGGGTTTGCTATACAAATGGGCAATGCTTAGCATTTTTAGCTCAGGAAAACTCCCCCCATACCAAAGATATGGCCTGTTGTCATGCCATGAATTAGAAATAGGCTTCTTGGTCTTTACTATTTTTAGAGAGGGTTAGCAATAGGCTTCTTTGTCTTCTTGCTTGATGAGGCTACAGGGGTATCAACAAGTTTCTTGGACTTTTGGTCTGGTAAAGGAATAAATTGAGCATGAGGGTTTGGGTAGACTAACAGTCTTTAGATCAAGAGTCTCCTTGATAGTCTTGATTGTAAGATGAGGGTTTGCAAATTGGTAAATGAACTCATCCCACACTTTCTCCTGTTTTTCCAACTCGGCTAAGACAAGTAGTTTGATAAGGTCGTGGTAAAATAGGTTGTTATGGGGATTGGTTACATCCTTCCTCACCTGGGAAGACATCTTCTCAAGACTCTTTAAGAACTAAAAGGGAAAGTTACAATGGCTTATGGAATCGAAAGTGAGCTAATAATCGAAATTGACAGGCTTCAAAGACGGAATATCTACCTTCACATGTAATCAATCTGGTGATGACTATGAGATGGTTGATTAGCTCCTCTTTTATCCACTCCTTGGAGTATCCCTTAGCTCCAGAGATGTTCTGAAATTTGGTTTTGAAAACCCTATTATAGCTTGCTCTTGGAAACTAGTGGTGTTTAAATCAACGGTCTCTGACTCTTGGGAGATTTGTGGTTGAGGCAATGATTCCTTAGAGGCCACAAACATAGTGAATAGGATTTGAGGTAGGCTAAGAGTGTTCCATTGTTGTTGATTTTTCCACCATGCTCACTCAATCCACTTGCATATCTAATGTCAAACCTACAATGAATAGCTTGTAATAAAAATAAACCAACATAGTGGTTTGTTAAGTACATATATAACAATTTATAGCAAACAGGAGTTTAGCACTTCAAAATAAAATGGCTGCTGATGTAATAATCTGTATCATAAAAATAATACAAAATTTTACAAATATTTACTTCTTCTAGGCAATGTTATCATTTGTCAACTCATGAACCCCTCCCCCACACCTAAGTATTATGACACCTCACAATTAAAAGTATAGGAAACCAGTCAGTATCCCCCAATAGCCAAAGATTTATAGTATGTCAAGTTTAGAGATAAAATTTCATAGATTGGTTTGACAAGACGGTTAGAAGATGGCCCCACCTATAGGATAAGAGATCCTATATATAGATAAGAAGAGGTAGGCAAGAGAGTTTCAAGATATTCTTAGATTTATTTTTCAATGACAAGTTTATGGAGTTCATTAACCTTAGCTTAACCATACATACTTCATGTCAGCTTTGTCTACAAGTAATGTCGTACATTAGGACAAGTTTAAATTTATTATTTATTTTTGTTAGATTACCATCCTCGCTAGGTAGAATGCCCCGCTGCTAGCAAGCCTGTTCAGTACTTCGGTGGGTTTACCAAGTCATACCACATGCCAATACTCACTGCCATTAGACCTATTTAGTATCTTGACGGGTTAGCCTCTTACACCCTCAGAGACTGGCCCTCCATCTTTTAAGATTTTAGTATAAGATTGCTTTATGCAAGAAGATGAGGGGACAACTCTGAAAACAAATTTTTCTTTCTTTTTATTGGGATGGTATTTATGTTAGAGGATAAATTTCCATTATATATATTCCTTAGTGATTGTCCTCATGTAAGGGGTACTTAAGCGGACATGGCCAATCTAAAGATATGGTATAATCAAGCTATTTAGTGTGTAGTGGATGGTACCATTGAGAAAGAACAGAAAGGTATCCCTAGGATCAACTCACTTTTTTCTTTTGTAAGTTATTATGATGTTTCCATGACTAACCGCTAATCAGACCTCTTTGTTACTCTTTGATAAGGACACTTTACTCACTTACTCAGGTTTCTTGGGAAAACTCTATGAGAGACCTCTAAGCTTGATGGTTATAGTATCACTTCCTTATATAGTGGTGAAGATTTTTAAGAGCAACTTCTTTTTAAAATGCATTAAGAACGAGAAGATGAAAATGTTTGCAAAAACATAGCTAACTACAACAAGTCATTATTCATTTGATGCTTAGCAGACAACAAGGTTCAAGTATAGCAATGTTTTGAAGAAGAATCCTTCTTTTATATTTCCTTGAAACTGTCTACTCCTGGTGAATTAATTACCTATGGAGATTTCTAAAACTATTTGCAAAAACCACACTCTAAAATATAATAATCTAATGATATCAGGTCATAGGAACATGTATATTACAACTCACTGATTCTCCTCAACCACCTATTAAAATCAGAAAATAGTGCATCACCTCTTGTGAAGATCCTCCTCCTAATACCTCTGTTTGGAAGATGTTTTTTGATGTGGAATCTTCTAAGGAAGGTGTTGGTGTTGGGGTAGTATTTATTTCCCCTATCCAAGAGATCATATCTTTGTCCTACAAGCTTGAATTTGAAACTACAAACAATGTGGCAGAATATGAGGCTCTTTTTTTGGGTTTGAGGGCTGCTAAAGACATGAATATTGAAAAGCTAACAATGTTTGGAGATGCTGAATTAATTGTTCATTATGTCAAAAATCAGTATCAAGATAAACACCCCAGGTTAAGGACTTACAGAAATGAAGTCTGGGATATTTTTGATAGTTTCTTCTTAGCTTTTAATATATAATGTGTTCCAAGAGAGGAGAACACTATGGTAGATTCCTTGGTTGTATCAACAAGTAATTTCAGAGTTTATTTTCCCCCTAAACTCAAATATGATGTGAAAGTGAACTATAGGCCCTCTATACTTGACAATGTCAAACATTGGAAGGTTTTTGAGGGTGATCTTGAGATAAAAAGATTTCTTGAGACTGTGGATGAGTTTTCCTTACATATTGATCAAGATCATGATACTGAAAAAATCCCGCATGCTGATATTTTTCTGAATAAAATTGCTGACCATCATATTGTTCAGTTGCCTAGTAACCATATTCCAAAAGGACTAGTCCCCTTGGAGAGATTTTTTGACATAAATTATGTTGATGTAAAGGTTAAAGGTTCACTAGAAATGATGATGTGGCTGAATGCAATTTAGGTACAGAGGAGGATCCAAAGTATGTTAAATTGTCTAGCATCTTGTCAAAGGAACAAAAGGCTGAGTATGTTAAGCTTTTAAAGGAGTTTATTGATGTGTTTTCCTAGAAATATGAAGATTTAAGAAAATATGATACAAACATGATTGAACAGAAGATCCTTTGAAAGAGGAGACCAAGCCTTTTAGGAAGAAACTCAGACAGATAAATCCCATGTTGCTTCCTATTATGGAAAAAGAAGTGAAGAAGTTGTTGGATGCCAAAATTATCATTCCTTTGAGATACTTTGAGTGGGTGGCTAACTTGGTCCCTGTGAGGTAGAAAAATGAAGAAATTAGACTATGTGTTGATTTCAGGAATTTAAATAGAAGCTCCAAGAAAGATAATTACCCCTTGCCAAAGATGGAGCACATTTTGTAGAGAGTCATTGGTTCATCTAAGATGTCTATGATTGATGGATTTTCCGGCTACAATCAAATCTATGTCTTTCTTGAAGATAGAGAGAAGACAACCTTCACTATTCCTTTGGACACATTCATGTATGCTTAAATTCCCTTTGGATTGATGAATGCAGGATCGACCTTTCAGTGAGAAATGGACATTGCCTTCATTGGGGAGAAGGAAAAGTTTTTGGTCATCTATCTATATGACATTACAGTGTTCTCAAAATATGATAAAGAGCATTATCATCATTTGAGAAAGGTTTTCCTGAAATGAAAAAAGTTTGGTCTCTCTCTCAATCCTAAGAAGTCTTTGTTTACTATTAAGGAAGGTAAGTTATTGGGGCACATTGTATCAAAAGAAGGGGTAAGAATTGATCCAAGAAGCATAGAGGCCATTCGAACCTTATCTTTTCCCAGATCCAAGAAATAAGCTCAGTCTTTCTTTTGGAAAATCAATTTTCTAAGAAGGTTCATCTCTAACTTTGTTGAATTAGTGAAGCACATTACAACCATGCTTAATAAAGGAAAAGAGGTGAAATGGACTACTAAGGCTCAAGAATATTTTGATCAGATAAAAAAGGCTTTGACTGAAGCACATGTGCTCATCATCCCTAACTATTCCAAGGAGTTTCTGATATTTTCCTTTGCCTCATTTGACACATGGGTTGCTGTTTTGATGCAGAAAAATACAGAGGGGTTAGAGCAGCCTATTTCCTTTTTCAGCAGAGAATTGAGAGATGTAGAAATGAGATATGATATCATGGAAAAGAGGGATTATGATTTGGTGAAATCCCTCAAGGCTTTCAGAGTATATATTTTTCATTCAAATATTGTTGCATATGTCCCTTCAACCTCAGTGAAATAGATACTTATCTAGCCTAACATTGATGGGAAGAGGAGCAAATGGATTGCTAAAAATATAGAATTTGACCTTGAAATGAATCTCACTAAATTAGTGAAAGGCCAAGGTTTAGCCAGGTTGCTGGATGAATCAAATTGCAAATATTTAGGGGTTAATTTCATGAATATAAGCTCATAAAATCAACAAGCTAAGTTTGTTTATGAAAGTTCTCATGTGAGCCCAAATTTGGAAGAATGCACTTGTTATAAAGACATCATATATTTTTTGAAGAAGTTGTAGCCTCCTGACGGTTTGGACAAGAACAAGGTCAGAGATTTGAAGCTTAAAGCAAACAAATATTGTCTCATTGATCATGTTGGAAAGATCCTCTAGGAGTTCTTTTGAGATGTTTAGATCCATAGGAGGCTCAAAAGGCCATGACTAACTTTCATGATAGCTTATGTGGGGGCCATCATTTTTGGAGAACCACAGCCTATAATATCCTCAGAGATAGGTATTTCCGTCCTAGATTTTTTACTGATGTTTGTGCAAGGATTAGAGCTTGTTTCAAATGCCAAACGTTTTCTGGAAAGTAGCAGCTCGAATATTTTCCTTTGAAGCCTGTGGTGGTTTCTATACCTTTTCAATAGTGGGGTCTTGAATTCATTGTGGAAATCCATCTAGCTTCAAGAGGTCAGCATAGGTGGATTTTGACTACCACTGATTACTTTACCAAGTGGATAGAAGTCATTCCTACAAGGAATGCCTCCCATAAGGTAATGCTTAGTTTTCTTGAGGATATAATGCCAAGATTTGGTTGTCCAAGAGGGATTGTTACTGACAATGATTCCTCCTTAAAATATGAACCATTGATCAAGTTTTGTGAACAATATGGTATTACATTAGTACATTCTACTCCTTACAACCCCTAAGGAAATGGTTTGGCAGAGTCCTCGAACAAGTTCCTCATAAAGATAATGAAGAAATTGTTAGAAGACAACAAGAAAGAATGGGACTCAAAGATGAGATTTTCCTTATGGGACGATAGAGTTACAACAAAGAGGTCACTTGGTGTTTCCCCTTTTCATCTTGTATATGGGGTCGAGGATATCTTTCGTACTTATCTTGCCTTTCTGGTGGAAAAATTCCTCTAGGACTACCAAGGAGAACCTGATGATATGGTCAGAAGGATACAACAACTGGTAGAAGTACAACAGAATAGGGAGTAGCTACTTGAAAAAGCACAGGGCCATCAATAGAAAATCTAGGAAGCCTTTGACAAGAAGGTAAGGAAAGAAGATTTCCATGTGGGATATCTAGTGCTCAAGTGGGATGCACCCAAGTAAGAAAAAGGAAAACATGGTACTTTTGAAGCCTTGTGGATTGTTACTTTCAATATTTATGAGTTATTTTCAAATAACACTTATAAATTGCATAACTTGGAGGATTTTGAAGTTTTTGGTGGCCCTGTCAATGGGAAATTTCTGAAAAAATATTTTTCTTAAGCCATTATTGGATTTCCATTCATTGTAAATATCACTTTTTCTTTTATTTTTTGTTTGAATAAGTGACCCCATAGCCCTAGGATAAGACATTGAAGCTGCTTGTTCTTGACAGCTCACAAGGATCATGCCATCCCATGTGGAGACAATGTTATCACATGAAGTTGTCATGGGTCATTTTTTCCCTTAGGTTTTAATTTTTACGCTTTAGTTTTTAAGTTTGTTTTATTTTTCCCTTTTGTGATTTTCTTAGGTTAGTCTAAACAAATAAAGGCTTGGATTTTGGCTCACATTTTTGGCCCACACCTATGGTTTATAGCCTAGGTTCATTTTGTGATTTATGTCTTGGACTCATCACTGGACTTGACATATAGAATTATCGACCCCATGACTCTACCAGCCTAACAAGTCACTCCATCCACTCATACACTTTATACTTTCCACTCTGTCCCTATGCCTATTAAAGAGTCAAATTAAACTTTGAAAATGGCGTTGCCAACTCACTAGGAGTTTTCGTAGTGCACCTTTGTACATTTTCTATTTTACCATCATTCTCCACCATCGAGTTGATGTCATGTCTTTCATTATTTTCATCACCCTTCTATTTAAAAGGAATATTAATATTTGGTCATTTATGAGGTTTTAATTGTTTACCAATTTGAAATATTCCTCCTAATATTGGCGTTGCTGAAACCACTAGTCTAGACAGAGCTACGGATTGCGCTACGGGATTAACTATTCGAGGTGAATTGGAGGCTGAGGTGGATGTAACAACTCCAATATTGTTGCAGATATTCCATTTATCATATATAACATCCAGGTACTTCATGAGCCATTTCAATTGCATTGAAGATTGTTAATATATCTTTGTATTATCATTTGGTAGTACCTGGCACTGCAAGCTACAAATTCTCTCACCAACCAACCTCTCTACCTCTTTTGGTAACAAACTCCATAGCCATTTTCATGTTGAATTTTCCCTCCACTGGTACTCAAACCTTTTTCTTCAGATTTTAAATGCCAATTTATCATTTTGGCTCACAATTGCCCATATTGCGCTACTGAAACCACTGCTAGACTGTGCTACGAATCCCCTAATCCAGTGCTGCGAATTCCTTGACAAACATTTACTATCTTCTATGCTCACAACTCCAACAATTAGCTCCCGTTTTTCATAGTGTCATTTTATAATTTGATCTCACAAGTCTACTTGCAATGAGGAGTTAGGAGCCCTTGCATTTTTAAATCTTTGAGGACCTTGTATGGTGGATTAATGACAGTCTAAAACCCGAACAATGCAGTCTCCCTTCATATCATTATTAGAGTATCTTTTCCTCATTTTAAACCATCGCACTAGTCTCTTGTTAATCCAGAAGTGAGTTGGAGGAAATCCATGAATGACCAATTAAGGATCACCTTAAAAACTCAAAGACCTTTGCCTCTGTTTGGTTACTTTACCTCTCATATAATTACAGTCTTTCATCCCCTGCTTCTATCCATGGATACACCTCAAAAGAAGAAGTCTCACAAGGGAGGGAGTGTGGTCAAGACTGAGCCTTTTGACATGCACATGTTTGATGCTGAGCCTATGATGAGGGAGGTTTTCCAAAGGGTTGGTTGCCTCTATTTTTTTCAAAACATGAAAAGGGGACACCCTGAAGTAGCAAGGTATTTTTCCTTAAACTTTGATGGCATTAAGATCAAGGTATGAGACCTTGAGTCGGAGGTATTTGAAGCCACTATTGTAGAAGCCACTGAGATACCCAAGACTAGTGAGAGGTGGTTCAAATCCATGATCCTTAATGCAACATTTTCCAAGGATTTCCTCAAGCTAGACTATTAGAAAGACAATTTGTCTAAGGGAGTGTTACACCAAAAACTTACTCACTTTGACAATGTCTCATTATCATTGTCGCAAGTGTTGCATTTTTGTCACAAGTGTCACAAAAGTTGTATGTTCTTCTCACATGTGTCACATCACAAACAACATAATAAGAACAATTGGGACATCCTATATGATCCAGGTGGATATCGGTGGCCACCCACCTTTTCCGACTGGCTCAAAA
>CBVK0102039684.1:0-10244 GCA_900067695.1 Picea abies
TCATCATGCCCCATTTTCATGCATTTTTTTGCATTTACAAGGAAAATTTTAGCATTTATGCACAGTAGAAGGTTTTTTGTTTCAAAATGCACAACTAAAGTATGAATAGATGTAAAATTATAAAATCCAAACTACACAATTGGAACCACTCAACTTCGAGGTCATAGGTCATATGATTCCTAGGCATGCATTTTACAGTGAGACAGTTTTACCCTCCATTTTACAAAAAGTCTGGAATCTTGGTTCAAGGTAGAAGTCCTTAGTCATTTTATAATGCACTTCATATAATATATAAAAATTTAGAATGTTATTAACTTCACCGTAAAACTTAGATAACTCTATTTGGAGCTATATAGAAGCATCGACGTGCATTTCCCTTAGTTCACTTTCTACTATTTTGGTCTCACAATTTACAAGGTAGACTTTGGCCCTTTTACAAAACAACCACTTTTATGTTTGCAAATGAAAATCTAAATATGTAGACATGTGTAAAATTATTTAAGATACAAAAACATATTGAATGGAGTCAAATCCGCTCCTATGAATGGCCATGACGGCTAGGGTATAACCCTAGTTGCTCGCTACATAGTGCGCGTCGGTCCTATGATCATCGTCCGTGCCTCCTTTTGTTGGCCATGGCGATGGCCACATCTATTTCTACAAGTGCCCCAATCTGTGAGGTCGTTTATTCCATCTCAATGTCTAGGTCGGTTTCAATTAATCAATATGGTGCTTCTTTTCGAGATATTATTCAATGAGACTCTTCTCCCTCTTCTTTATCTCTTTTGGTTCAAGAATCCCCTTATCTTGTCATTCCCATGGGACAAGATGTTGAGGAAGAAGAAGAGTTTCATAGATCTGTGATTTTGGTCTGTCGCTTAAATGGTCTTTGGCCAAAGTTAGTAGATATCAACAGTGGGATATCGATTACCTGGATCCCTATCATGCAACATCAAGCTTTCATTCATCCTTTTGCAAAAGGATTCTTCATTGTTGAGTTTGACATTGAGGAGGATCAAGATATGATTTTCAACTCAGGTCTATGGTTTTGGGAAAACTCAGGTTTGTGCATGAAATCCTGGACTCCTTGTTTCAATCCTCCTACTGACATTCTTTCCTCAGCCCCTGTTTGGGTGATACTTCCCAATATTCCCTTGCACTTTTTGGGTTTACCCTCTATTGAAGTCATCAGTACGGATTTGGGAAAGTTCCACTTTACATCCGTGAAAATACGAGGTAGAGCATCGCTACTTTTTCCCATATCTACATGGAAATGGACTTCAGTAAAGGGTTCCCAGCTGAAGTTATTCTTACTGGTAAAAATTATTCTTGGTGTCAGAAATTAAACTATGAGAGAGTTTCCTTATGCTACAGATCTTGTTTTGAGACTGGTCATATTGCAACCCATTGTCCCAAAGGGTCAAGGAGGAATAGAAAGCATCAAAAATCCACTTGGTGGGTTGGATCTAATGACAACCATCAAGTAATCTCAAGATACTGTGGACAACCTCCTCAAGTCAGTGAAAATCCTTCTCAATCAAATCCTCCTATCGACCATCTCAATTATATCAAGACTCACGCCAAGAATCTACTCAGAAGCCAGAGAAAGAGGCATTTTCCCTTTAGGTATCAAAATAGGGACTTCAGATCCAACAATCTCCTCCGACATCGACATGTTGGGAAGACTAAGCTGATGAAGCTGAGGTTCCGGATCAAGAAAAAATAGAAGCATTAGATCAAGACAATATAAGAATCATAGGCATTACAAATATCCCAACATCTACAAATGAAGTTTGGATGGTAGTTGAAAAGAAGAAGAATTCACATTTAACACCACAACCAATGGTAACACGAATTCAAGCTCGCAAGTCACTCAAAAAGGCGAGCCCTTCCCCAACAAGTTAATTTAGATGGAGTGTCTTTTCACTTTTATCCTTAGATTCGTTTTTCAAGTGTATTTAGTAAGGTTGTTCTATGTGAAATTTTCATTTGAGTATTTGAAACAGTCATTCGTAGCATGTAGTAGTTGTGTATTTGAGGACCTAAATTGAGTCGAATTTTCTTAGATTTTATAACTCATTGGTGTGCTCTGGTCGCACCCCTTTTTTGATAATACAAATCTCCTAGTTTTTGTTAAATTTTTTTTTTTATCTAAGACACCCTTAGAAACTTGAACCACTCAAATTGTAGGGGTGTTAAGACATGGGCGTGCATTTTAGTGAAGCCTGGCATGTATTTCTGCACAAGGGCATAAATTGTAGTTTAAAATTAAAACATGTATTTTTGAAGTGTGATTGTGCATTTTTAGTTGTGTACACTCAAACCAACTTGAATTAGGGTTTTATGCGACAAGATAGACCCTAATACTAATTTTCTATATCATCATATATTGAGGACATTGTCATCTATATCTTGCTCAACCTGCTCCCTATGTCCGATGCAATTAGATTTTTTTTTTCAATTTATCATAACGTCGTTCGAATTCCGATGATAGTTCGTCACATTCTTGGAGCTCTAATGTGTCACAACATCAGTGGATGTTGACAACCATGGTGTCATGCATCCACTGAATTCTTCGCACCATATCATTAGATCGTTGACGGACTGGGTGCCATATAGAGTCGTTATGCCGACGTGGGTCACCGACCATAAAGTCATATTTTTGATGGAATGCGTGTCAGGTTTCCGATGGTACTTACGCGCTGCTAAGTTGCAGTAACGACCATTGTTGTTGGTTCAATGATAACGAGTTGTCTAGTGATGGTTTCATCGAATATGCTATGTGGCAGACCCATTTGTCGCCATATCGACAGTTATGTGAGTGGCGACAGTGCAACAATTCTGTGCGATGAACATTTGCTTAGTAAAACCTCTCCACATTTGCCACATGGCAGTTTATTTCATTGCCATCGAGACAATTGGTTCGCCCGTCGAGAGTGCGATGAAAGTCGTTCGACTAATAGCTGGAAATTTGGTTTGTCGGAAGCCAGAAGGGAATCCATCAGATGTGCATCGAAACATCATCGGAAAATGGGCCAAATGTACTAGTGCCTCCATGACTTAAAAGTTCAGACCTCATACTTCTCTCTTAATCTTTTTATGGCCATGTCCTAAATGGGTTTTCGTTTTTTTTTGTTTCTTTATGGTTGCACTTTCTTATTTCCACTTGTGTCTTGGTTCATATTGCTACGCTACCATTTGCTTCATCTTGCTTATTTCCTTTGTAGTTACTCTCTACCTTATCTATTTGCATCTATTGCCTTTGTTTTGTGACCTTATACCCTTGGAGAAGACATTCATGAGTGGACATAACTTGCCCAACAATTTTTTTACATTTTCTTTACATAATTTTATTCCATGCGTTTGGAATGTAGTTGCATGCCTTTGAGCTACTCGTTTTCTCCACTGTAGAATACTTTTATCTTTTTTTCACGCTTTCCAAAAATTAAAAAGACACTAAAAATATTTAAAAATAAAAAATAAAAATGAAAAGCAACAACTTTATTAAAAACCCCCAAAACAAACCAAATCTAGCCACCAATTTCACGCTTTCCAAAAATTAAAAAGACACTAAAAATATTTAAAAATAAAAAATAAAAATGAAAAGCGGGGGGGGGGATTTCAATCTATATTTGATTCAGTTTGAGTGGCATTCATCAGTTGTTGTTTCCGTTGAACATAACACTTATTTGTGTCATTGTCTTACAACTGGTATTTAGTATTTTCCTAGGAGTTGTACCATGATTTTGAGCTTGTACTCCTCTGATTGGTTATTCTTCCATTCACTATGGAGAAAGTTTCAATGCCTCTTGTGTTGTTTCTTTATATCTTGGTATTGATAGACTCAATGTTTCCCAAGTCATCATTGCGTCATGCTATATGTTCAAGGGAAGTTTTGAGCCTAAGTTAGTCATTATGCAATTTGATTGACCTTTCATGTTTTCCATCCCCATGTCTGTTTGTACTTGTTGGTTTCCTTATTTCACAAAAACTTCTTGGTTCTTGTTTCATGTTGATTTATGAGGGATACCTTATTGTCCTCCTTTCGATGGATATCTTCCTATCAATGCCAAATCATGATCTAGGAAGTTGGTCTAGAAACCTTAGTAATACCTTGGGGCTTGTAAACATTAGTGTGAGGTTCTCTCACCATCAACATTGGGTTCACATCATTAATGCATGATTGATTGATTCACCAAGTGTTCAACTTTAGATCATTTATTCACACTTGTGAGATTGTACTGTGTACCTTGGGGTCTATTAATTTCATTATTGGTGGGTCCCCTCATATATGTTAACAGTGGGCATCAATGATCTGTAATTAGATGGTCTCTACCATGCTTGACATGAGTTCCATTTATTTACATGATGTAGATTCATACAATCATAGAGTTAGGATAGAAGACCTTGCGTTAGGGGCATCCTCCATTTGTGCTACCTTCCTAAGTTGTGCAAGATTATTCCACTCATTAATGAGTACTTTGAAGACCATATTGCACTCTCCTCGGTATTAAGTGTCTTCCTAACATATACTATGACATATATCCACTTTGTATTTTCTTGTGGCTATGATCATCTTCATCACTCCATTTAGAACCTTGACATAGTACCTCGTAGGTTACCTTGATTTTTTCACCATTCTAGGATGTTTTGAAATGCTTCTCCTCATAGTCTATGTGATTCACACCTTTTGTTGAAGATGATGGTGCAACATTTACTCCTTCCAAGACATGATTCCTACCTTTTGTTGAAGATGATGGTGCAACATTTACTCCTTCCAAGACATGATTCCTTTTGTTGAAGATGATGGTGCAACATTTACTCCTTCCAAGACATGATTCCTTTAGAATCCAAGGATCCAACCCACTTGGTTGATTATTGCAACTAATCAATTCAATGAAGGATAATAGGAATTCATTGTATAGGAGTGTTTTAAATTTTAGGAAGGAACAACTACATTCAAATCAAGTGAATCCTTCGAGGATACCTACTAATCATTGGGCTCTTGCCTGATTTTAAAAATATAAAAAAATTCCACACCATTTGAGTTAGAGAATTCACATTTGAACTTTACATTGGACTCATGTAGCAAATAAGGATCTGACCTCCCAACTCTATTGAACTGGGAACTGGGAATATCCTTGAAATCCAATTTTTAAGGACACGGTTATAGAAGTTTTGAAGAAGACATGACTAGTAGAAACACAAACTTTATTACATTTTAAATTTGGCTGCAAGAAACACATTTAATAGCCTGTAAAAGTAATATACTCTTCTCATTCATAAGTGCAAGAGGGCTCTTGACTTCTTTATGCTTGTCCGCATAGCTATTATGTCCCCAACCTTCTCTGCAAATTCATTGGTGTCTTGCCAGGTTGCAGACTTTATGGTTCACAAACTTCAGCAGGCCAGCTGAAATGGATTTACATAATGAATACTTAACAAGTGTTCTGTTGGGCTGATCATGCAAAAATCCAAGTCGAGTGTGAGCAGAATGGTCTAGAATTGAAGAAAAGTCATGGGTTTGAAATAACTCATCATTAAAATCCATAAAAAAAATCCAGCTGCATAAGCATCGCCTGCCACTGAAAGGCCAACTATAGCAAGACCAAATATTGCAATATTTGATCCAGCTTCTACTTTGCCAAATCTAATGTTCTGTGTATTCAAAATTCTGACATTGATGGTTTCCCCATCAACTGCATATTTAAGTCGCTTGCATCTCTACTGAGAAGTCTCAGACACCCCATAAATGGTGACATTACAGGATTCGAGAACGGGTGAATGAAGCCTCCATTTCTATCTCTACTGAGAAGTCTCAGACACCCCATAAATGGTGACATTACAGGATTCGAGAACGGGTGAATGAAGCCTCCATTTCTATTGCTCGCAGAGTAGAGATTCACCATCCACATGTCTAGATTTCCATGAGCCATCTACAACTGTCATAGATTTTAGGGTGCCAATGTGCACGCTTGTTAACATTCCATTTGCCCCTGAAATATTTCAGAGCTGACACGCGTTGAAAGATTAACCATTTCAGGAGCATGAAGATTATTAAACCTCGTACAAGTTAATGCTTTGAATTTTGAAATGTATAAGGTTCGTTGGTAGTTAGGACACATACAGGGCTCAATTACTATGAGAACATAAAACTCTTCTCAATTTTCCTTTAGTCATTTGATGGATTTGACCAGGGAGCCTTCCCCTTTTAGAAGCAAGGAATATATGTTAATGCAACAAATGCATACTTTGGAATGCATAGTGAAATATACATGGTGAACCATCCTCATCAGTCATATTATTTTGCTTCCGACACACAATGGAACAACCATGACCATGATAAATATCTCGACCAGTGATAGAAACCTTAATTTTGCAAAAATCAATTTCCCAAAATGAAACACATGACTGACATCTTTAAATTCTGAACTGGAAGATGGAATAACTTTGACTTCATTTTCTACAATGATAGCAACATAATCTAATAAAGTCACAAAAAGCTCTTGGGAAAAAACATATTACGAAGTACATAATCATGATCAACAACAAATCTCGTTGTTTTGAACTGGGAGCTTCTATACCCAATCACATTCGTGTAACCAATTCCTTGGAATATGTTAAATTTGGATTTGGAGGGCCTTCTCCAAAATCATCATTTGGAGTGCAATCTCTTAATTCCATGAAGTGTATCATATCATGCCATGAAGTGTATCATATCAGAATGTGAATTTGGGGTATGTAATAAACTTCATCATTTGGAGTGCAATCTCTTAATTCCATGAAGTGTATCATATCATGCTATGAAGTGCATCATATCAGAATGTGAATTTGGGGTATGTAATAAACTTTTGGATATCTTCAGAGTGAAAAATAGTTTTGATTAATTATAATATTTACTTGAATCAAAGACATCCATATTGAAAGGGGAATTATCTGCAATAGAGTCATAATTGCATTGCATTGTAGTTGTTGGCAATGTTAACAACAACAATGTTTCAGAACCCCAAGGCTAACATTGCACTAGTTTGGATATTCGGAGAATATTCTCAAGATATGCTCGATGATCTTTATATGATTGAAATCTAATTAACAGTTGGGATGAAGAATAATCAATAGAGATTCAATTGCATCTTTTCCAATTACAACAATTCAAGATGGATACAAGTTTATTGGAAGAAAGGATTTTCCAGAGCACTTTACACTTGTAATCAAACCCTGTCTTGAAATTCTAGCCTCCATCCTCAACCTAGGATAAAAGAGAAGGATTGTCATTGATAATATGTGCAACCATATCGGTGTGGGATTCTTCATCATTCATATCAAACATAATGAACTCAAGGCCAAATAATAAAACACATCTCCAATCCATGAACATCTAACTTAATGAAAGCTATGGTGGCTCATTGGTGGCTTGTGCTTATGATAGTAATCATCAAATTCAATCACTTATTGAAGACTTATTCCTGTGAATTCTAGTGCTTGGAATTGAGACAACTATATATGTAGAAATAAAATAAAAAATTGTTTAAGTCTTGCAATTTTCCAACAAAAACAAAGGCTTTGCTATTTCCAATATCATCTTTTGAGCTAAGAAATTGTTGGACAAGTCTCACATTTCAATAGTCCTCTCATCTTGTAGCTTGACAAACTTTACACCAAATAATATAGATAAACTTCTTCTTCTCTTTCATGTTTTGACAACCTTAATGACAACCTCATCAAGTGCCCTTTGTAATGCCTCTTCTCTGGATTTTCCTATCACTTGAAAATTTAAGCAATCATTTTTTTAGAGTTACAACACATAGGACTTGGTTCAAGTACTTAGAGGTGATGATTTGAGTTGTACATTTTTATGAACTTCACTTCCTCCACTCAAAGCCCATATGTTTCATGCATTTTATATTTTTTAGGGCATTTTTAGGGTGATCATGTGCCACCAACTAATAATTTACATACGTGAACATATAGCTTGCGGGTTGCTAACTAGAAACCAACATGTGCTCATAGGTTGCTAATTAGAAACCAACATGTGCTCACAAGTTCCAAACTAGAAAAAAATAGGCACTCATAGGTTGCTTTAAGGAAAGGAGAAAGCATATGGGAAAATGATCCAAAATATGCTTAGGATGATTCCAAAATGATGATGTAGGAAATATTTTTGGCTTAGTGATACTCAAGAGGTCAAGGATGAACAAAATCATAATATATTCCCTCTAATGTGTGAGGGGAGAAGAGTAATTTGATGGTTGAAACACATTATAAATTAGGAGAAGAGTTTGGCATGCAAACCAAGGAGGAATTTGAATGATCGAAAAATTACCTGCAAGCAAAAATAGGGTATGATACAACACTCTCCCTCGAGGTGGGAATACCCATTCTTAGGTAGAAAATAAACATGGTCACTGTATCAAGTACACTACACATCCATGAAGTATATAAAATGTAGAATCATGGTCACAAAAGAAACATAGTGGGTCCATGTATAATCAATACCATAGCCATGAGAAGATAACAAGTGGATCTATGTCTCAATGTACATTAGGAGAAAAACTAGAACTATGAAAAGAGAAAACTAGTTCTTAAAAGTACCAATGCAATATAAGGTAGTGTTACTATAATCAAACAAAAGGGTTAACCAAAAAAATGTATGCCACCATAGCCCAAGATCTTCAATCCAAATCTATCACAATATATGAATCTACATCATGTGAATAAATAAATTGAATTTGAACATGGGAGAAACCATATAGTCATTGATCATTGATGTTTACCATTTTCTAGATGTGAGGTAACCTTTCAATAATGATAATGGGCACTAAGGTACCTAATAAATTATAGGAAGTATGAATAGATGTGTTGCTTTCAAATTCTTGTAGAATCAATTGATGAGGGGTCACTAATGAATACCCACTATTAGTAGCAAGGGAACCTACCACTAATGATTGCAATCCCCAAGGTACTATAAAGGTGTCTAAATCACTTTTCTAGAGTAAATGAGTTGGAGTTTATAGGAATATATCTATCAGGAGGGCATTAAGGTATCCCACATTAGCCAACGCAAGATAGAAATGGGAACAAGATTTTATTTAATTTATTAGATAGGATTTGATTGAAAGAACATACCGCCAAGTATGAATTTTGATTGCACTAGATGAAAATAACACACAAGAAAGACCTTATAAATAGTAATCAATGATGAAGATTACTACAAAGGGAAGGAATTCCACCATCAAGGAAAATGGAATCCAAGGTACAACATGAATCCTACTATGAATAAAGGTATTGTTGTCAAATTTAAGGGAAATTGCTTAGACAACGACCATTGATAAATACCACATATTGAAAGAAAGGAAACCTACCAATGATGAAAGTAAGTTCCATGGTGTTATATATCTCTAGGTATATCTCCCAGAGCAATGTTTTGTAGACAATAGGAGTAATTATGCCAATGAGAAGGCAATGTTGAGACTTTCCACACTATCTTGAGAGCCAAAGCATTCGATTTAAACTGAGAACAACTTGACATAGGGAATGGTCAACATGGATGCTTAGGAAAATTGAGGAATGGTCAACACGAGGTTATCGAATTAAAAATTTCCTTAAAAAATAGCATGACATAGTAATGACTTGGGAAACAAATGATGCCAAAAGAGACCAATGATACATAATATCAACACAAAATGCATTAAGGCATATCTCCATAAAAATTGTAATCAATCAAAAGGAGTTCAAAGGAGAATTCAAGAACTACTGCCAAGCTTTGTAAAAGATGTAAAGAAATAAACACCCACACTAAACCAACCAGGAAAGAGAAGACAAATTTAAACAAGAAATAAATGGTAATCACACACACAGTAATAGAGATTTTACCCTAGAAACCCAAACGAGAAACCAACATTCCTTGAGCATCTTTCTCTCTTGTTGTATTATTCATTCATAGAATAAAGAGTTACATGACTAACCTTGGTCTACACCTAAGACACAATCGCCATCTGTTGGCACATGCCATTTTGGGGAAAAGCATAGTAATTAATGAAGGCAGTTAGGAAATGGACTAGAAAAGAGCGCGCGCTGGAAAATAGGGAAAATTAGCGCCGAGAAAACAAAAAATCCAAATTAAGGAGGAAGGATGCAGATCGATGAGGAAAATGATCGCATTTTTATCTAGGTGGATATCGGTGGCCACCCACATTTTCCAACTGGCTCAAAAGAGTTTTCTGGCAATTTTGGTAATTTACTAT
>CBVK0102039715.1:0-14311 GCA_900067695.1 Picea abies
TGCATTTTTGTCATCTATTGAATGGTTTATGTATGGTTTTATTTTCTCATACAAGATTATGAAATTGCATCATATACTTAATGCTTGAAGTAAGTAACTTAAATTGTAACTTTCTTACTTTCTATTTGTCAAGATGTTCATTGAATTGATCTAGTAACTAGTGAAACCCTAGAGCTCTAGTTTACAAGCACTCTAATGTTTTGACCTAGTTATCTTTTCCTAAGTTCTTATCCCATAAGAAGCCTAAGGAGAGCAAGGTTCTAGGGCCTAGAATTACCTACACCCTAGTATCTTGTTTCTTGAAGAAAATGCATAGGGGGACTTAAGTTACTACTTCTCCTATGCATTCTCCCTCTTAGACTTTTGTGCACTATCAAAATTGATTTGCATCCTTAGAAGAAGCCATCCACTTGACTCCATGAGCCCTAGAAGGCACTAGTTCTAGCCACTCTCTTGTTAAAGGATTGATTAAAAACTCAAACACTCTTCTCCTAATATTTTACTAACTGTTAACTCCCAAAATGAAACCGTTCTTCCGGTTGAATTTTGTGGTAGATATCATGGTTTTTTGGTAGTATCTTTAAGTTACTTTTTGAGTTTTTATAGATGAGAAAATTTTTGGTTTTGGTGTGTCCTAGAAAATAATTGACCCATAAAACTAACTATCTCTAACCCTAGTTTAGCCTAGATCACTAACGTATTTGTTGATGTTACAAAAAATTGCTATAGACATCTAACTGCAGCAATTTTTCTATAAAACTGACCTTAAATACTAGCTAGACACTTCATAAATTGCTTTTGACAATTAATTATCATTTTTCCTAGTAAAAGCGACCTTTTCATTGTCTTTTCAAGCAATTTTGAGGCATATTTCTTGCAGTTGTTAAAAAATACTTATTGTTGTTGTAAAATTCCATGTTACTGCAATTTTATATCATCCAACATATATTTCAAAGGTTTATTGTCTCATTGAATCACTAACATCATTTTGTACTTGAAACTACCATATTTTTGCTTGTTGTCTTGTTCTGGGCAGGTACACTCAGATCATTACATTTTCTTCATCTTTTAAGACATAAGACCTTTTGACTTGAGTGACCAGTGAGAGGGGGGTATTCTTGTATCCTTGCCTTAGTTTCATTATCCCTTTAGGTCACTAGGGACATCTCCCTTGGGTTAATTTCAACATACTCCTAAACAGAAAGGGGTTTCCTACTAAGGTGACAGTGATAGGCCACCCCCTTGTTACACCAATCTTGCTTCACTTGCCTTGGGCTTTGGACAAGTACAGATTGTGAGATAAAAAGGCCCACATACCAGAGGAAATTGCCATACCAAATGAGAGGAGTTCTAATTGAGACCTACCATCGGGTAATTCCCCCCTTGTTGATGAGAGACATTTTTACCTATCAATAGGAGGCCATATTAGGATTATATTTGAGTTATGAAACATTGCCATATCATAATTCTCTATATCAAAGCTTATTATCTCAAATTTCATGAGATGAGAACTTGGTTTGCAAAATTTTCAACGTTGGCCCCTTTCATTAGTCATTGAGCAGGTCCCATATAAACATGATCTTTCATAGAAGATAATATGACATATGTTCATTTTGTAGAAAATCCAGTGGTTGTACCTTGTAAGGTTCAGGATAATATTTCCAACGAGCTATCATTTTACTAACTTTGAGTTCATATAACTAGTATAAGAAGTGCATACATTCCTCCTAAATAGCCAAAATTCATAGTTGTGACTTCGTTATCATATTTTGTTCTAAAATATAAATCAAAAGATAAATAAGACCTATAGGTGATGTAGGAAAGTGTAATACCTTTCCAATGGTATTGATATGCTTGGTTTTTTCCCTTGATTGTTGAGAACAAGCATTCACAATTTGAGGACTAGTTTCATAGGCTAGTTTGGTAACAATGGTTCATGGTTTAAAAATTGTTGTTGATAGGCTCATAATCAGAAAATTAAAAAAATCCATGTTTTAATTAACTTAAAGAAATTTCTAACGATACCTCATTTTCCTCATTTCAACATTGTATGACCCACTTAAAGCTATCACAAATCTCTTAACTGGTTGAGGTAGGATGGTCTAACTAGCTTGCATGAAAAAGGTTTAGGTTAGTCAAAGAAGTATTTAACATCCTCATATTAGGGATTCATGCCCACTTTATTGAATTAATCATCAAGAACTTTCCATCAATACTTTCTTTCTCCAAATGGATATCAAATGGAAATGTGGAAACTTTTGCAAGTTTGGGTATTTTGTAGGCCCCAATGGATAATTAAGGTTTGAAGGGAAAAACGTATTGGCCAAAATTGAGGGCCTAGGTGGAATGATATCAAATTGTCGATTTTGTATTCTTGATGGGATCATAAAAACTATTTCAATGGATTTTCCCATGCTATATACTGACTCTATCTCATTTTCCATCATTTTTTGCCTCTATCAGTGGAAGTTTGAGTCAAATTCAAAGGTTGAATGTACACTCTTTTCAAGGAATATAAACAATAAATATAAAAATAATAAAAAAGTTAAGAAAAATGGAGGAATTCATGGGATTGCCACACCCCCCATGAAAAATTGAAAAAAAGGGAGAAAATACAAAAAACCCTACCCCCCATCTCTTAAGTTCATTTAACAGGTTTGATGGGGAGGGAGGGAGCTCTGGTTCAACTCCAACACAAGAGTTAATATGTACAGGTCTACAAGAACAACAATCATAGAGTAGGAACCCCAATCCATATCTCCAAAAAATCATTTTTGGTAATCAAATGATATTTGGATTAGATATCATTTTTGGGATTAACTACGTAGAGTAAGTCATTAATCTATGACCCATATCCATGAGTATTTAGTCATAGATTAATGACTTACTCTGCGCAGTTAATCCCAAAAATTATATCTAATATGTTGCACAGTGAAAGCCCCTCTATGCTTAGATATTTGGATTCTTTACAAGGGTTTATGGTTGTTGTTATTTATTCACTCATTTTTTTTTCATTGTTGGTTGACGATTTATGGTTGTGAATAAGTCGTTTACATGAGAAAAATTCCAAGAGGGAGGGATTTTTTTTTTCGGATTGAATAATTGTAGGCATGTAAGTTCTGAGTCAAGGAGGGGATGGGTTTGAACCTACCTTAGGCATCATGCCCCCTTTTATTTTTATTTTTGAGCTTCATAATTGTAATCCTATAAGTTCCAAGTTGAGGAGGGGAGGGGTTTGAACCCCTAACCTACCCCTTTTACCCCTTCTTCACTCAAAATTCAAATAAAAATTAAAAATGGAGGGGAAGGGAGTTGAACCTATGACCTCCCTCCCCTTTTGATAGAAAAATAAAAAAGGAGGGGAAGGGAGTCAGAATTGTCCCACCACCCAAGAAGATCCATCGCCACCCATCAGTCTGCCACCGGGGTTATATATTACAAAAAATATGGTTTAAAATTCTTCTAGGGGGAGGTATATAGTTTGTATATTTTTTTATCATATATATTTTTATTTTCTTTAATTTTTTTTTGTTATATTGATCTGGAATCTTTTCATCCCTAACTAAACCTTTGGAGATTTGTATTACATATAAATTTAATCGGTGGTTATAACCTTTCACCCGATTAAACCTTTGGTGCCCAATTTTAGACCCCCTCCACTTGTGATATTGACTGTGCACAAATCTAGCTATATACTTTGGGATATGATGTCAGGATATGGGTCATCATCCAGTCTAGTCATCGTATTTTGCAAAGACCAGTAATATTTTTTTCGAATATTCAATCACGAGCCCTCATTGGGATTTTTGGGGTTTCCACATGGTGCCTTACGATTGGGCCATGCGACACTCTATCATTTTACAAGATCATCCAGTCATCACTACCACCCGTCACCCTGTCCGGATGCCATGTGGTGGCTCCTGGGAGGTGCCACTTGGCATCACCTGAGGGTGCCATGTGTCACTCACCAATAGGCCTAAGTAGCCACCAAAATTCCAAATAATCCTACCATGTTTCCTCCTGGGTGGTGCCATGTCAGCATGTTAATGTCATCATGAAATCATCTTTGCATATTCAGTTGCTGATGTCAGCAGTATGGACGATGAGTCACCTTGTTGACTTTGATTGGGTTGACAAAAACTTTGACCACTCATAACTTCTTTGTTCGGACTCACGTTGAGGTGTCATTTGTACTATTGGAAATATTGCGACGAGATGTTTAACTTGAAGTTGTTTTTATTGAGATTTGAGGACTTTGAATTTTTGTACTTTTAGATCCTCCTGGATCATTCCTCTCTACTGAGAAGCTTTTGGGCATCCAAAAGCCTCATCAGTCGACAGGTGGGTGAGGGAATTTCTAACTCACTTTCTATTTCTCGATCCATCGTGCTTTACTTGGATGTGTGCCCTTAAGGCCCACCCAAATATATTCAACATCACCCCTGTGTGAAGTCCTTCTCCTTCTATCCAAGATGATATCTTCCTTTAACTTGTTATCACATGAAATTGTTTGGATCAATTCAACCTTAGGTTTTTTATTTTTTAACTATAGTGATTGTTTAAATTTTATTTTTGTCCTCTTGCTTATAGTCTTCTTAGGTCTTAGCACAAATAAGTTAAGGTTGATGTTGGCCCAAACCCTTGGTTTATGTCTTCATCTTTATGACAAGGTTAGATAGTTGGCCCAAACCCTTGGTTTATGTCTTCATCTTTATGACAAGGTTAGATAGGTCAACATCCTTATGCCTCCACCACCACCCTGACAAGTTATCACTTCCATCAGGTACTAAAACCCCTCTACTTTGTCCCTCTACCCGTTAGAAGGTCAAATCAAGTTCGTTTTGTACGTTGCCATCTCATTAGGAAATTTTGCAATGCATCTCAAGTGCACTTTCTCCCATCACCATAATTGCACTTATGAGGCTTTTGTCAGTCGATCTCCTTATTTTCAACATTCATGTTTTGAAGGAAATAATCTAGGATTTCATCATTTAATGATTTCTCAACTGTTTTCTCAAGTTTTCAAATTTTCTCCTACCTTGGCACTGCATAAACTGTTGAGTCGAGATAAACACTGTGAAATTTGCTGCAAACTAGTTGGTGAAGGTGAGTTGGAGGTTAGACCTGTTGCAGGGGGTTTCATCCAAAATGAAGCATATCAAATTTTAAGCCACAACCTCCAGGTACTCCATGATATTTTTAATCCCTCTTGAAGATTAGTTAAAGGTTGTGCTTGTATTTCCTCTCCTAGGCATTGCGAATTGGTGATCCACACTACCAACCTGCCCCATTTAGCTCTAATGTCACAAATTCTCATCCAACTCCAGTGTTTTCAGATTCTTTTACTAATATTGATCAAACTTTGTTTTCAAAGCCACCGTCCCTATCTCTTACTTGGCTTTTGTTGCTTGTGTTGCGGATTCTGCCGTGAATCCCCTGCTTTTGCGCTGGAAACTTGTACATCAACTCAACACTATTATCCTCTTACCACACAACCTATACCAGCTGATTACCTTTAAAATTTATATTCTTATGTCAAGTCTAAAATATATCTATGTTGGAAATTGAAAAGAGCCTTGCTGTTAAATTTGTGATGATTTTGCAAATGATGGTGAAGTGTTAACTTAAACCTTTTGCAACTACTTTCTCCTTGCATATTCATTTTACTGAATGGTATTCTTCCATTTCCTAACTATTAGTTGTGTTTTCATAAGCTCAGAGGTCAAATAGGAAGAAAATATTTAAATCCTTAGACACAAACAAACTTTGAAAAAGACTATCCATCCAAACCCTAAGACCTCTATCCTTCTGGTTTGCCTCTTACATATCTCATATTATTTTCTTAGTTTCATTCCTATAACAACAAATTGATATGGCACAACAAAATAAGGCTCACAAGGGTGGGGGCATAGTGAGGACCGAACCCTATGACATGTAGCTATTTGATGTTGAACCTCTGATCAGAGAGGTCTTCCAAAGAGTTGGATGTTTCAATTTCTGTCAGACAATGCAAAGGGGGCACCCTGGGGTAGCCAAAGAGTTTTCCTTGAATTTTGATGGAACCAAAACTGAGGTGGGGACTTTTTAACTTGAGGTATATGAAGCAACTATTGCAGTATCTAATGAGATACCAAACACTGGTGAAAGATGGTTTAATTCCCTGAATCTAAATGAAACCTTATCTAAACAGTTCCTTAAACCAGAATCTTAGGGAGATAACCTATCAAAGGGACTGACTAGGAGCCACTCAGTTGAGGGATTTGACAAGATCCTAAGGGTGTTCTAGAGATATTTCACTTGTGAGGGAAGGTTCAATATGATTTACCAATACCACATTAGAATTTTGTTGCACTTCACAAGAAAAGACCTCATGAACCTCCCTTTCTATTTGTTTAGGAGTATTGGGAAAATGGCTGACATGGTCCAAGCCATGTCCAAGCTTGTGGAAAAAATTGTTTTTAACTCAGGGTTGATTAAGATGCTTGTGATGGAGGAATTGAATAAGAGAAACATGGAATGGTATCATTTCATTGCCTCTGCACATCTGCAATTAAATGTAGCTCTAACTCCTCAATATAAAGTGTAGAGCCCTCTTCAAGATGATAGAACTCTTCAGACAGAGACAAGCAGAAATAGGAAGGGAAAACACATTTCTAAAAATGATGACTCTCCTAAGGAACAAGAAGAAGAAGGGGGAGCTCATCACTCTCCACAAAGGGAATTTTCACCCTAACCAGATCCAGAATTGGTAGAAATTCCATCAAATAAATCCACGGGCAAAAAAGGAAGAACGTTACTCTTCCCATCACCAGCTACCGCAGTTGAAATTAAATCTAGGAGGCCCTTCACCAGGTCATCGACCAAGAAGGAAACTATTGAAAAAGAGGTCATAATAGAAGCTCTTGTCAAAAGGAAGGATAAAGGTAAAATTGAGACTGTTGAAAAACATATTGAAGTCATAGACATAACCACTCCCCTTGAGAACCTACCTTAAAAAGACTTATTAGATATCTCATAGAAGCCATAAAGGAGATTTCTCACTTGAAGGGAGAAGGGTTGGATGAGAGAAAAAATTTGAAAGATCTAATGGATATGTATCTAGACACTATTGATAAAGTTAGGTTTATAACAAATATATTTCTGCCCCTCCATAGGTAACTTAAGAATTTGTACTGTAAGAATAGAGATTTACAATCTCATATCAGAAAACTTAAGCTGAAGTTGCATCCTTTCAAGGAAGAGTTATCCCAAATAAATTTGAATGTGTTGGCTCAAGCTGCAACCAGAATGAGTACCAGACTCAGGAGGTGAAGTGAAGTGACTTAAAGAATCTCATTTTTGAAAGTGGTTATCCTTGCATTTTGAAGATTTTGGGGAAAAGTATAATGCCTATAGTTGAGTTTTTACTCATACACCATACTATGAGGCTTCTACAGGATTACCTAACTTTGGGAATTTTTTTGGGGTGTTTTGGGCTCAAACTGGACAAATTGGACAGCTACAAGACATTTCGCAATGCCTAGCACTGTGAACTAGTCTACACAATCGGGCACTCCAAAATTTGCTGAGAAAACTACTATGAATTGGATGATATAGTCAACGCTATAGGATTCACTGCAAACTCCTATTTTGATGGGTCCAAGAGGATCATTGGTCACCAGATGGATAGTGGAGTGTGGCATAACTTTTTGGAGGTCATTTAAAGTTGGAGTATACCTATAAGAAACAAAGGAAATGTACTCAAAGGACACCTCACTATGCAAGATTACAGTGTTAGGATAGTTGCCAACATTAGCCTATTTTATAGAAGTTTGTTTTTTCCACTTTGTACAAGTGTAATATTTTTAGTTTTAGCTGGAAAAATCCTATGTTAAAGGATCAAGATCGCATTGTATGTTATCATTCCTTGTTTAATCTATAAATGGAGCATTAGAATACATTTTGTAGGTTCGAATGGTTGATGTAAAAGACCTTTTTAGTAATTTTAATGAAACGGATGTTAGTCTCATTTTGATGTATCAGACTTGATGAAATCTTGTTTAGTGGAAGTTAGTTATCTTTTTTCTAGCATATCTCTCTCACTATGAAATTGTACTATCATTGAAGGATTCAAATGATATTTTGTAGCTATATGACAATGGATGTTTGATTGTGATACTCTTATAAATTTCTCAGATTTTTGTTTGCTTGGATTTAAGAAGTTCTTGTATCTAAATCATTTCCCTCTTTTGTCTACTGGCATAGAGTGAAGCTAGTGGTAGATTCACTTCATTTTCTTTCTAAGTCTTCCTCCTATCCACACTAATCCTCAAACCCCTATCCTAATATCAACAAGACCTCTTTTTTTTATGCACTTGATCTATAATTTATCGTGTTTTGAAAGTGTTGAACTGATTTTTATCCATTTGACACCACATTTTAAGACTTATTTCATAAAACTATTGATGGGTACTGAGCTTTCACTTTAGTAGTCAAAGTGTAACTTTCAGTGCTAACATTATTGGCGTCATTGTCAGGGAATAGATTGAAAACATTTTAGTGGGATTGAATGACAAAGAAATACTTATTTTGAAGGTGCATAATAATCAGTACATTGAAGACTGTAGTTTTCACTTGGCGACTCCACTGTTTCAGTTGTGGCTCCTAAAGATAGACACACAAGGTCTACCCCAAATATACCTCTGGCTACATCTAAAGTTGACCCAGAGAAGATCATCAAGAAGGGAAAATATTCTCAAGAAGGATTTTCAGTTGTTGTTCCAGGTACTACTGGTCATTTTCCTGATTCCACTTTTAAAACACCAATAACTGTATCTAGTGCTACTCTTTTATCCTCTGTTGAAATTTCTAGAAATTTAAATCTTGAATATTTTTCTGTGGAATATTCTTATTTTTCTCCCAGATTGAAAGAAGAAATTATTGAATTTCATGCCTCCCCTGACGTTGTAAGTTGGTTTAGAATTGAAATATTAGAGGATTTCCCTACCCTAGGTTCTCCTTTTTCTCCCTCTCTTAAAATTGTTGTGACCAAAGAGGAAGAAGCCTTAGTTCCCTTGGAATCCACACCATCTTCTCCCAAGACTTGGCATCTCCTTCTGAAAAATGAAATTTCTCCATCCTATATTCCTCCTTCCAAGCCACACATCATCAACACTGTAGTTGTACCAATCAATACTCATTCTCCTCCTTATTCTCCTAGAATTTATAATCCAATGGCAAGTGCTAACCTTCCTAGAAATAGGATGGATGCCATAGTGGATTCTAGGTATGCCCCTCTTGTGCTGCCTCAACTTATGAATTCTCTCCCAGTTGGAGACTATCTAAAGTGCATGCCCAAGTTTACAAGGGAAGAGGAAATAAGTGCAGAGGAACACCTAACGACCTTTTATAGCTATGCTAACAATATTAATATTGAAAATGAGGATGTTTGAATGAGATTTTTTGTACAAATCCTTGATGGTGAGGCTAGGAAATGGTTTAGGGGTTTAACCTTTGGAACTATTGCTGGAATTGAAGTTGTGGATGATTCCTTTATGAGGCATTGGGGAGATAAGAAAGATTTCTTATATTATATTACAGAGTTTGGGTCACCTTTATGAGGCATTGGGGAGATAAGAAAGATTTCTTATATTATATTACAGAGTTTGGGTCAGTCAAGAGGAAAGAAGGGGAATCTGTTTCAGATTTTTCAAAGAGATTTAATAAAATGTACAACAAAATCCCCCTAGAAATTAAGCCTACTGAAACTTCTGCCAAGATAACCTATGACAGTGCTTTTAACCCTGAGTTTTGCCTCTTGTTGAGGGAAATTAGATCTACCTCTCTAGCTCATATGCAAGATGCATCCTTGGAGGTAGAATCTAATATTTTGGAAACTAATAAGCTCAGGGGAAAATCCGATAGAGATAAGAGAAAAAGTAGGGTTGAATCTTCAACCTCTGATTCTTCTGGGGTTAACCCTCAAGTAGATGAACTAACAAAATTGGTTAAATTACTTTTTGTTGAAATGGAAAAAATGAGGCTTGAGGGAAAACATAATTATAGAAATACACAGAATGTTGATAATAGAGGAAATTTCAGGAGACAGAATAATGCCCCTCGGATCCTTCAAAGAGATCAAAGAAATAGGGATGACCAAAAAGTCCAGGCCCCTCTCCAAAATAACATGGTTGATCATGAAGTAGAAGAGGATGAAGAAATAGATCCAGAAATTCATTGTGTGGGTGATACCTCTCCATCCCCTCATCTACCTTAGTCTACATATGAGGAGTCTCTTATGGACAGTCAATTGAATGAATTGATTAAAGGGGAAAAATCTAGTAAAAACCAAATTAAGTACAACTTAAGGTCAAAAAAGAATGATGAGAAGTATAGTACATCACATCAGCCCAACAAAACATAAAATTATGTTAAGGCTATGGTTTCTAACAACAAAGAAAAAGAGGAACACAAATCTCAAACAATGATTAAGATCCATGTTCCAGAAATTAAGGAGATTCTGAAATCTCCCTCTTCCTTTAGCTTTGAGAATGAAATTAAAAAGATAAAAATTCTAGTACCATTTTTAGAGCTGATTAAAAATGAAAAGTTCAAAAGATATCTTTCCAAGATACTGCAACCCAAATATTCCTCCAATTCCACCAACTCAGTGAATCTACAAGATGAAAAACCAACAGTCATATTGGGACATTTGGTAGAAGATAGGGATGACACTTCTCCTCCATTGTAAACATCATTGAATATTCATGATAAAGTTTTGCACAACTGCTTCATCGACTCAGGTGCATCTCATAACCTTATGCCTAAAACTGTCATGGATGAGACTGGTCTGGAAATTACAAAAACCTATCATGACCTATACTCATTTGTCTCTAGAAAAGTTTGTTGTGATCAAAGACCTGATTGTTACCCTGTTTCAATTACCCATGAAGTGTGGTCATGGATATTGTGGTGGCTGATGTCCCCCTTAAGTTTGGGATGTTATTGTCAATATCTTGGATCAAGAGGCTAGGGGGAACTTTTCAGATGGACCTTTCATATGCCACTATTCCTGTATTTGGAGGAGAGCATAAAAGGGTTTATAGGGAAGCACAAACAGCTTACATCATCAATGATGAAGCTAATCCTACAAACCACCCCGTTTTTTCATTTGACACTGATTTAGGATCTAATATCCTACAACTCATTGATGCTCCTCAATCACCTATTGAAATTAGAAAACAACCTATTAAAACTTGTGAGACACCTCCTTAAAATACCCTAGTGTGGAAGATGTTTTTTTATGGGGTCTCTTCTAAAGAAAGTGTTAGTGTTGGAGTGGTCATTATTTCCCCTACTCAAGAAATCATATCTTTGTCTTATAAACTAGAATTTGAAACTACAAATAATGTAGCAGAGTATCAAGATTTCTAAAGAAAGTGTTAGTGTTGGAGTGGTCATTATTTCCCCTACTCAAGAAATCATATCTTTGTCTTATAAACTAGAATTTGAAACTACAAATAATGTAGCAGAGTATCAAGATCTTGTTTTGGGTTTGAGGGCTGCTAAAGATATGAAGATTAAGGAGTTAGCAGTGTTTGGAGATGTTGAACTAATTGTGCATCAGGTTAAAAATGTGTATCAAGCTAAACACCCCAGGTTAAGGACTTACATAAATCAAGTTTGGGATCTTATTGATAATTTTTTCTCATCTTTTAATATCTCTTTTGTTCCAAGAGAAGAAACTGCTATGGCAGATTCTTTGGTTGTTTCTGTAAGTAATTTTAAAATCCCTTTTCCCCCTAAGCTTAAATATGATGTGGAAGTACAGTATAGACCCTCTACACCTGAAAATGTCAAACATTGGAAGGTCTTTGAGGATTATCTTTAGAGTAAGAGATTTCTGGAAACTGTGGACGAGTTTTCTACTCTGCTAAACACCCCAGGTTAAGGACTTACATAAATCAAGTTTGGGATCTTATTGATAATTTTTTCTCATCTTTTAATATCTCTTTTGTTCCAAGAGAAGAAACTGCTATGGCAGATTCTTTGGTTGTTTCTGTAAGTAATTTTAAAATCCCTTTTCCCCCTAAGCTTAAATATGATGTGGAAGTACAGTATAGACCCTCTACACCTGAAAATGTCAAACATTGGAAGGTCTTTGAGGATTATCTTTAGAGTAAGAGATTTCTGGAAACTGTGGACGAGTTTTCTACTCTTCACAATGATCAAGATCATGATGATACAAAAATCCCTCATGCTGATATTTTCCTCAATAAAATTGCAGACCACAAGATTATCCAACTACCTAGTAACCATATTCCAAAAGGATTAGTTCCTTTGGAGAGATTATTTGATAGAAATTTTGTTGCTGTGAAGGTGAAAGGTTCAAATGAAGAAGTTGATGTGACAGAATGCAACTTAGGTATAGAGAAAAATAACAAATATGTCAAATTGTCTAGCAGTTTATCAAAGGAGAAAAGGATTGAGTATGTGAAGTTATTGAAGGAAATTGATGATGTATTTTCTTGGAAATATGAAGATCTACAAACTTATGATACAAGCATCATTGAACATAAGATCACTTTGAAAGATGAGACCAAACCATGTAGGCAGAAACTTAGACAGATAAATCCCATGTTGTTGCCTATTATGGAAAAGGAAGTTAAGAAGTTTCTTGATGCCAAGATCATCATACCTTTAAGGTACTCTGAGTGGGTGGCTAACTTGGTCCCTATGAGAAAAAAGAATGTTGAAATCAGACTTTGTGTTGATTTCATAAATTTGAACAGAAGTTCCAGGAAAGATAATTACTCCTTGCCAAAGATGGAGCATATTTTGCAGAGGGTGACTAGTTCATCAATGATGTCTATTATTGATGGCTTCTCAGGCTATAATCAGATCTATGTCCTACCTGAAGATAGAGAGAAGAAAACTTTCACTACTCCTTAGAAACATTCATGTATGCTAAAATTTCCTTCGGTCTAATGAATGCAAGAGCAACCTTTCAGCAAGAAATGAATATTTCCTTCATTGGGGAGAAGGAAAAATTTGTGGACATCTATTTGGATGACATTACAGTGTTCTCAAGATCTGATAAGGAACATTATCATCATTTGAAGAAAGTTTTCTTGAAGTGTAGAAAGTTTGGGTTGTCTCTCAATCCTAAGAAGTCTTTGTTTGCTATGAAAGAAGGCAGGTTGTTGGGAGACATTGTATCAATAGAAGGGGTAAGGAATGATCCAAGTAGAGTAGAGGCTATCCAAACTCTGTCAATTCCTAGATCCAAGAAGGATATCTAGTATTTTTTGGGTAAAATGATTTTTTTGAGAAGTTTCATCTCTAACTTTGTTGAATTGGTTAAATACATTACATCTATGCTTAGAAATGGCAATGAGATGAAGTGGATTGTTCAAGATCGGAATTATTTTGACCAAATCAAACAAGCATTGACTGAAGCACCTGTTCTCATCAACCCTAAATATTCAAAGGAATTTCTGATATTTTCTTTTGCCTCACATGACACATTGGTTTCTCTCCTTCTTCAAAAAAACACAGATGGAATGGAGCATCCTATTTCCTTTTTCAGCAAGGCATTGAGGGATGCAGAGATGAGGTATGATATTATGGAAAAGTAGGCTTATGCTTTGTTAAAAGCCCTTAAATACTACAAGGTATACATTATGCATTCCAAGATTATTGCCTATGTCCCATCAACCTTAGTGAAGGAAATACTTATCCAGTCTGATATAGATGGAAAGAGAATCAAGTGGATTGCCAAAATTTTGGAGTTTGACCTTGAAATGAAGCCTACAAAATTTTGGAGTTTGACCTTGAAATGAAGCCTACTAAGTTGGTGAAAGGTAAAGGTTTAGCTAGATTTTTGGCTGAATCAAATTGCAAAGAATTGGGGGTTAATTTCATGAACCTATACTCTGAAAATCAGCAAACTGATATCTCTGACAAAAGCTCTCATATTAGTCCCAACTTAATAGAATTCACTTCATACAAAGACATGATTTATTTTCTATAAAAGTTTCATCCTCTTGATGGTTTGGAGAAGAACAAGGTGAGAGCTTTGAAACTTTGGGCACGGGTTTTGATTGTTCATTTGCTATGCAAGTATGAGGGAGTATCAAACTCACTGATTCACTTGAAGTTATAGTCTGTCCATATGAAGCTATGAATTTGATAGCAATGTGCAGATTATTGTTATAATGTAACCTTGTCATGTTTTATTGTAATTGCAAAAGGCACATGTTTACAAGTAATGCGATGCCTGAATGAGGTTTGTGAACCAGAATGAAATAGGATGAGGAAGTTTGATGAAATA